>SNVD02015063.1:0-99346 GCA_013180625.2 Boswellia sacra | reverse complement strand
TGATGAACAACCTCACCAAGGCTTCTTCAACCCTTGATAACACCACACCAGAGTTCTTCTTGATGAACAACCTCACCAAGGCAACTTCCTTCAACCCTTGATAACACCACACCCAGAGTTCTTCTTGATGAACAACCTCACCAAGGCAACTTCCTTCAACTCTTTGATAACACCACACCAAGAGTTCTTCTTGATGAACAAAACTCATCAAGGAAGAGTTCTCTCAAGAAACTTATCTTTTCAAGAGATCTCACGCTCACAAATTACAAGAAAAAGTAAGTTTTTACAACAAAAGTACAACTCTCTTCAAAGAGTAGATAAAGAATCTAAAAGCTCTCTAGATTATATTTCTCTTGTTTTTGTGCTTGATAAAATGCTTCTCTTGCACTTCTTTAATGCATGGGAGAATGGCTCCTTTTATAGGCAAATGATATGAACTTAATCAAGTGAAGACACCATCTCCAAATTTTCTGCCCACCATAAAAACCGTAATTTTGTCTGCCATTTTTGTCAATGTTTCGTTTGAAATTTGAAAATCTGCAAAACAGAAAAGATCTAAAAATTTGAATAAGATTTCCAAAGCATCAAGAATCAAGTCATTTGGATATCTGTAGCTCAAGATATGGCCAAAACACCATTTGGTGCTCATGTGACTTGATTTTTCTTCTTGTGTCAGTCCACCAAATTGAATGATAATTCTGTCAGCCTTCCGTTTGAAATTTGAATTTCTTCAAAACATAAAAGATCTATATATTTGAATAAGATTTCCAAAACATTAAGAATCAAAGCATTTTGATATCTCTATCTTAAGATATGGCCAAAAAACCATTCGGTGCTCATGTGAGTTGATTTTTCTTCTCTGTATCCGTCCACCGAATTTCATGTCAATTATGTTGGCCTTCTGTTTGAAATTTGAATTTTTTCAAAACATATGAAATTTTCTACATTAAGTTATCTTTCCAATGCCACAAGAATCAAGTCATTTTGATTTTTCTAGCTCAAGATATGTCCAAAAGAGTATTCGGTGCTCATGTCAGCTGCATCCATTTGTCTTTCAACTTGCATGATGATTTGGACAACCTTGCACTTGAAATTTGAATTTCATTAAAACATATGAAATGTTATAAATTGAGTAAGCTTTCCAAAGGTTCAAGAATCACGTCATTTGGATATTTGTAGAGATATATATGACCAATTGATTGAACATTGCTCATGTGTCACATTACTTGAGTCAATCCTTGTTCTTAAACTTTGGTGCCTTTAACATGTAGTCTTCTCCTTAGCTTCAAAACTTCATTTTAATAAGCCTCTTCTTGATTTTAAAATTATTTCAATGATCTTACTCTTGCACATAAATAAACATGTTAGTAAATCTCAATTAATCAATGTGTATTGTTATCATTAAAATTATCATGTAGCCTTAGGGCTAACACATTCAACCACAAAACAATGAAATATAATTATAAACTCCATGGACCAAGGCTCAAAAATATATTGTCCAAATGGAAACACATAATTCTTGTCCACAAAGTGTCCAGTACTTCAAACTATAAAGTCCTAAATACAACACAATACACAAAATTATAGAGTCCAAGTCCCCAAATTATAAAGTCCTAAATACAATACATAATTATATAATCGAAGTTACAACATTCCAACTTTCCAAGAAAGCATAAGATTCTAACATAGTCTCCAACAATTTAAAAATATTAATAAGAAAACAAATCAGTGAAACCAAACTATAATCATCCACAAATTTGACGAGCCATCTCTTCCACCAACTTCAAATAAACAAATTTGAAAATGATATTAATACTACATTCCATCAATTTTTAACTATACATATAAGGCTTAAATCTATAGAACCTAATAAGGTAATAAGTATGCTTAACTATATAAAACTCAAAAAATAGAAAGATATTGAAATCAATCATTACCTACCAAATTGCCACTCATCAATCAGTGTCCAAACGCTCAACTGCTGTTATGGTTGATTTTAAAACATCTATATCAATGAGAACCACAAACCAAAATAAGTTAATATAACATTTAAAATGTACAATATAGTATCAAAATTTAATAACTAAAAGCCATGATTACTGGACTCAATCGATGTACAAAACCCCATAGAATCCCCAGTAGCATCTTCTATTGTCCCTGTAGGAGGGAATACTTCATCAATTAAAGTCGAACTAATCCAATTCTGAGAACATATTAAGGATTCAACCATTTTAGGAGTTAATGAACTCCTAAATTGATCAAGTATACGCCCTCGAGTACTAAATGCTGACTTAGAAGCCATAGTAGAGACAAGAATAGCTAGAATATCCTTTGCCATAAGTGATAACACTACAAAATTACCTTCATTTTGTCTCCACCAACCCAAAATATCAAAATTGTCCTTCTTTCCTTGCAGATTAGCATTTCCTAAATAATTCTCTACTTCATTTGATGTCCCCGATTGGCTTAGATTATCCATAAATTTGTCAACTGAATCAACCCAAGACCCTAATGCAACAACTTCAACTTCACTGATCACTGATATGGTAGGGATAAGATTTGAGGTCGGATTTGAGGCTTTAGGCAACACCTCTTTAGAAGAGACATTTTCAAAAGACTTGTAAGTTTCATATAGGTTTAATAACAATGTCTTAAGCTCTCTTATCAGTTCCTCTGACTTAGAAGCACCCCAATAACTCTTCCAAGTAAAAGAAAAGTATCTCAATTTGAATCTTGGATCAAGCACAACTGCAATGAGCAACAGCTTATTAAACCTATCAAAAGAACCAAAATACTTGTCAAATTTCTTCTTCATGTTTTTTGCCATATCACATAAAATACTAGTCCTCTGGTTTTGTAATTCCATCAATTGACCTTGAATTCTCCATATCACATTAAATGCAAGATGTGATGTCACAGTCAACGAGGCACTGAACTAAAGAGTTATTTCATAAAATTTCTTCAAGAAACAAACAAACAAGCTGGCTTGATCCCAATCATTTGATGTAGGTGGCCCCAACTTCTTGTCCTCTGCAAAGTAGAGTTTATAATGCCCATCCTCTTCCTCCAGACGATCGAGTGCTTTTTGGAAGTGTAAAGCACTCTCTAACATCAAATAAGTCGCATTCCATCTAGTAGGGACATCCATTACTAAATTCCCCTTGTATTGAATCTTTTCATGCTCAACACAAGTCATAAATCTTTGCAACCTTGCAGGAGACGATCTCACATAACGAACAGCATTACGAATACTAGCAATGGAGCTATCAAGATCTTTTAGACCTTCAGTGACAATGAGATTTACCACATGGGCAAGACAAAGCACATGCATGTAATCTCCATGAAGAATAAGCCCATTAGCTTTCCAACCCTGCAACTTTTTCTTTATATAATTGATTGCCACTTCATTTGCACTTGCATTATCCACTGTGATTGTGAATACATCCTCTAATCCCCAATCATGCAAGCACGCCTCAATTTGTTTCCCAATGGTCTCCCCTTTATGATTCACAATCTGCGAGAAGCTCAAAATCCTTTTGTGCAAATTCCAGTTATCATCAATGAAATGTGCTGTAATCACCATATAATTCAAATTCTGTATTGAAGTCCAAATATCTGTAGTGAGCGACACCCTAACCTTGCTTGACTTGAAATACTTCTTCAAATTTTCCTTCTTACTCAAGAATAAAGAAAAAATATCTCTTGCTATTGTTGTTCTTGATGGGCATTCAAACTTGGGACATGCAACACGCATAAGATACTCAAACCCTTTATTCTCCACAAACTTAAAAGGTAACTCATCTATAATAATCATCTCCACAACGCCCTCTTAATAGCCTCCTTATCAAACCCTATGCCTATAAGGCTACTAGCTGTCCCACTTTCTAATTTTTTTGGACCAAAAGAAAGAACTATCTGTTTCTCATCCTTCACTGCTTGTTGCTCACTCAAAATGTATTTGGGGCATCTCTCTAAATGATTCCATAGTGTTTTAGTCCCATGCTTCTTACTATCACAAAGAAAAGTCTTCCCACAATAGGTACAAATACACTTACCACCTCCAATTTTTTTAAAATGATCCCATACACCGGATATTTGAGGTTTTTTCTCTTGTTTATTCGAGTTATAGCTTCACTACTTACTTCTTCAGGGTTATCTTCAGTAGGAATATGAGTAATGAATTCAAAAGTCATAATACCTACAAAAAAAAAACCAAATTTAGTTTATAAACAATTCCAATTCATACAAAATATATTTCTCATCAATAATTACTCATCTAAATTGAATATATTTCAATCTAGATGAGTAATTAATATCTCAAAGTAACAAATACGTAAAAGATAATAATTACAATTCAGTTTTAAAATTTTCAGTTTATAAATTTTTTAGTTTATTTAATTTTGATTCATAAAAAGTACATTTTAGTTTATACAAAATGCACTTTCAGATTATATGATTTTAAATTTTAATAGAAGCAGCAGCACAACACAAAAACAACAGAGGCCAACGATGGCAGGAATCAAGTAAAAAGAAGAGAATCAAGAAACTATTATAAAATTAATTAAATATTAATTGATATAGATAGATACGGTAATATATAGAAAATGTGTTAGGTGAGTTGTTAGGTAAGTCAAAGTCTTCAAAAGAATGAAATCAAACAATGAGTTTCTACTTTAATATCAAATCAATACCAATAATTATTCTTGTTATATCCATATTAAAATTAATGCTTTTTTGCAATGTATCACATCAATTCTCTTCCATCAATTAAGTGAATTTTCTTTCGGGTTCATGCTACATTGCTAGCTTTTTAAAAAAACTAACACAAAAAAGCAACGGGATTTTAACTTTAATCACATCCTTTACCACTAATTTGGTTTCATCACAAATTGTTTGACTAGAACTAGTTGCTTTTCATGTGTTTTTGTCTTTTTTGCTGACTAATAAAGTAATTTGTCAAGGATGTGTTCAGTACCAATAAATTTAATTTATAGACTATTTATAAGTATAATTCCAGGTTCATAGTCTAACTAATCTTATTTTCATTGGCTAATGCGTGATCAATCCTAACATTTGGGTTCTTTCTACTTTGGTGTTGAAGTTGGATATGACTTTCAATAACATGATCCAAGAATACAAAAATTAAGTTCTTTGGTTGAGAAAATTCCCCTAAGATGTATATATCAATGGCTTTATCTAATTCTCAATTACTTCTAAAAAAGAAAGAAAATTCAATAAATCAAGTTTTTGAAGCATTGGCTAGTGTGATAACGAATCCTTTCATGTACAATAAGTAGAACTCTTAAAAAGCAAAAGAGCCACTCTTTAACTTCAATCATATCCTTTACTTTTACATTTTTTTGTTTGCCACAGAGTGTGAAAATGAAAAGTGTGATATATAACTATTGTAAGAGCATCTTACATGAACAATTTGCTCTATCGATTATTGTTCATGTGAGACCACTCAATGATGCAAGACAAGGCAATCCCCGCTTTGACTGACTCTAAATTTATCGCTTTATTGCACAAAGTTCTCTGCATGTGTCGCAACGGAGTAAAAGCAAGTAATATCAGAGATCAGATGAAAAGAAACAAAGAGCGAGTACCTGGTTTTGGGTAGAACTGAGTGAGCTAGAGCTGGTGAGATCTGGGGTCTGAAAGCTTCTATCGTAGATGCATTAGCTCAGAGATCAGATATGGAGTTGAGAGGAGAATTAGGGGTTTTTTCAATTAGATTTGATTTAATTTTAGGGTATCAATTTCTGAAATGAAGAATTTATATCAGTTGTCCAGTATGGAAACATCCATCATAAAATAATATAATTCTCCACTAATATAATGACACGTGTCAAAAATAATTTTTCAAAAAAATTGATGTTCGGGTCGGGTTTATTTCGGGTTGACTTAGTTAAACCCGAATACAACCCGATAACGGTAATACCCGAAGATATGCACCCGATTTCGGGTTACTATAACAAAAAACCCGATTCCAACCCGACCAACCCGATCGGGTCGGATTTTTTTGCACACCCCTACTTTTGGGTACCAAAAAGTTACTCCTTGAATGTTGATTGTAGAGACAAAGTGGCAAACACAAGTGGTACTTAAATAGTGGATGCTCAAGGCATATGACCGGAGATGCCTCCAAGTTCTCAAGATTAATCATGAAGAAAGGAGGATATGTGACCTTCGGTGATAATGCTAAAGGAAGGGTAATCGGACATGGTGATAATGGTAACCCTTCTTCACATATTATTAAAGATGTTTTGCTTATTCATGGTTTAAAACATGATTTGATTAGCATTAGTCAATTGTGTGATAAAAGATATTTTGTTACTTTTGAGCCTAATAGATGTGTGATTAAGGATGTTAGTAACAATAAGACATTATTTGTTGGTAATAGATGTGGTAATATTTATACAATTGATATTGATGTTAATGATCATGTAGAAAATTGTTTCATTGTTAATCATGATGCTTGGTTATGGCATAGAAGGTTAGGTCATGCTAGCATGGACACAATTTCAAAAATTTCTAAAAATGATTTAGTTGATGGTCTTCCAAAAATAAAATTTGAAAAGGATAAGATTTGTGATGCTTGTCAATTTGGAAAACAAGTGAGAACTTCTTTTAAACAAAAGAAATTTATTTCAACAAATAAACCTTTACAATTACTTCATTTGGATTTATTTGGACCATCAAGAACTCAAAGCCTTGGTGGAAAGTATTATGTTTTTGTTATTATGGATGATTATTCAAGATTCACTTGGGTATTATTCTTGAAAACTAAAAATGAGGCCATACAAGCTTTTTCAAAATTTGTAAAAAGAGTCCAAAATAAAAAAGGGTATTCTATTGTGTCCATTAGGAGTGATCATGGTGGTGAAGTAGACAATGTTGCATTTGAAAATATTTGTGATGAAAATGGTTTTGAGCATAATTTTTCTCACCTAGAACTCCACAACAAAATGGTGTTGTTGAAAGGAAAAATAGGACTATCCAAGAAATGGCTAGGACCATGTTACTTGAAAATAATTTGCCAAAATATTTTTGGGCCGAAGCCGTTAATACCGCATGCTTTATAATCAATAGAGTCCATATTAGAGCTTTAATAAAGAAAACTCCTTATGAACTTTGGAAAGGAAGAAAACCCAACATTAGATTTTTTAAAGTTTTTAGATGTAAATGTTTTATTTTAAACACCAAGGATAACCTTGAAAAATTTAATGCAAAAGCCGATGTTGGAATTTTTGTTGGCTACTCCAACCATAGTAAAGCATATAGAGTTTTTAACAAAAAGACTCTTACTATTGAAGAATCTATGCATGTTGAATTTGATGAAACTAATGTTATTTCTTCAAAGAATTTAGATGATGATATTGTTGAGGTAGAAAGGCAAATCAAGGAATCAAGGCTTGATGAAAGAAGTCAAGATGAATTACAACTTCAACAAGAAAAGCTTAAGGAAGTAAATGATTCTTCCCAAGAATTACCAAAGGAATGGAGGTATGCAAAAGCTTACCCTAAAGATCTCATTATTGGTGAACCATCACAAGGTATGAAAACTAGATCTTCTTTGCTTTTGTCTTCATTTTAAAGAACTTTTGTAATCATTTTGCTTTTGTCTCTTAATTTGAACCAAAATCTTTTAAAGAAGCCGAAAATGATGAAAGTTAGATTTTGGCTATGCAAGAAGAATTGAATCAATTTGAGAGAAATCAAGTTTGGGAATTAGTCCCTAGACCCAAAAATCATTCTATTATAGGCACTAAATGGATTTTTAGAAATAAAGTAGATGAAAATGGCACCATTATTAGAAACAAAGCTAGACTTGTTGCTCAAGGATACAATCAAGAAGAAGGTATTGATTATGAGGAAACCTTTGCACCGGTTGCTAGATTAGAATCAATTAGAATGTTGTGTGCATTTGCATGTTATAAAAATTTTACATTATATCAAATGGATGTCAAAAGTGCATTTTTAAATGGTTACATTATGGAGGAAGTATATGTAGAGCAACCTCTTGGTTTTCAAAATCATGATTTTCCAAACCATGTTTTCAAACTCAAAAAGGCACTTTATGGCTTGAAACAAGCACCAAGAGCATGGTATGATAGATTGAGCAAATTTCTCATTGATAATGGTTTCGAAATGAAAAAAGTTGATACTACTCTTTTTGTTAAAACAAAAAATGATGATTTATTAATTGTTCAAATCTATGTTGATGATATGATATTTGGTGCTACCAATGTCTCTATGTGTGAGGAATTTTTGAAGTGCATGCAACAAGAATTTGAAATGAGCTTAATGGGAGAATTAAATTTCTTCCTTGGACTTCAAATCAAGCAATCAATAGATGGGATCTTCATTAATCAAGCTAAAAACACAAGAGATCTTCTCATGAAGTTTGGCATGGATAATTCAAGGACATATAACACACCTATGGGTACATTAACCAAGCTTGACAAAGATGAGAAAGGAAAAGATGTTGAGGTAACAAAATATCGAGGTATGATTGGCTCTCTTTTGTATTTAACTGCTAGTAGACCTGATATTATGTTTAGTGTGTGTATGTGTGCTAGATTTCAATCTTGTCCAAAGGAATCTCACCTTAAGGCTGTCAAAAGGATATTTAGATATCTTCTTGGAGCCATAAATCTAGGTCTTTGGTATCCTAAGTGTGATAATTTTGATCTAATTAGTTATTCCGATGCGGACTTTGCTGGAAGTCTTCTTGATAGAAAGAGCACTAGTGGCTCTTGCCATTTTCTAGGACATGCATTAGTCTCATGGTTTAGTAGAAAACAAAATTCTGTTGCCTTATCAACCGCGGAAGCCGAGTATATTGCAGTAGGAAGTTGTTGTGCACAATCTCTTTGGACGAAACAAATTTTAAAAGATTATGGTGTGGTATTTGATTATATTCCCATCAAATGTGACAATACAAGTGCCATCAACATTTCAAAAAATCCCATACAACACTCTAGGACTAAGCATATAGAGATTAGACATCATTTTATTAGAGATCATGTGCAAAAAGGTAATATTTCTTTAGAATTTGTTCCCACCGATAAACAATTAGCCGATATATTTACTAAACCCCTTAGTCAAGATAGATTTTGCATAATTACAAGAGAATTAGGCATGTTGGATATGTCTTAATTTTGCTCTAATATGATAATCTTTGAATGGTAGCATATGTTAAGGGGGAGAATATATTTAGGGGGAGTAGTTAATTTGATTACATCTTTTTGATGATAACAAAAGGGGGAGAAATAGTTGGATTGCTTATATTCATAACAAGTGCCATTTTTTTGTTTATTCTTGATTTTATTTTCATTCTTTATTTTAGATATTATTTGAAAGCAATCAATGGTTTGTCATCATAAAAAAGGGGGAGATTGTTAGCCCTAATGCTACATGATAATTTTGATGATAACAATACACATTGATTAATTGAGATTTACTAACATGTTTATTTATGTGCAAGAGTAAGATCATTGAAATAATTTTAAAATCAAGAAGAGGCTTATTAAAATGAAGTGTTGAAGCTAAGGAGAAGACTACATGTTAAAGGCACCAAAGTTTAAGAACAATGTTTGATTCAAGGAATGTGACACATGAGTAATGTTCAATCAATTGGTCATATATTTCTCTACAAATGTCCAAATAATGCGATTCTTGAGCCTTTGGAAAGCTATAATATTTCATGTGTTTTAAAGAAATTCAAATTTCAAGTGTAAGGTTGTCCAAATCATCATGTAATTTGAAAGACAAATGGAAGCAGCTGACATGAGCATCGAATACTCTTTTAGACATATCTTGAGCTAGAAAAATTAAAATGACTTGATTCTTGTGGCATTGGAAAGAGGACTTCATATGTTTTGAATAAATTCAAATTTCAAACGGAAGGCCGACATAATTGACATGCAATTTGGTGGACTGACACAGAGAAGAAAAATCAACTCATTTGAGCACCGAATGATGTTTTGTCCATATCTTGAGTTAGAGATATTCAAATGACTTTATTCTTATGCCATTGAAAAGATGATTCAATGGACCAGATTTCATATTCTTTGAAGAAATTCAAATTTCAAACAGAAGGCCGACATAATACACATGCAAGTCGGTGGACTGACACATAGAAGAAAAATCAAGTCACATGAGCACTGAATGATGTTTTGGCCATATCTTAAGTTATAGATATCCAAATGACTTTGTTCTTGATGTGTTGGAAAGCTTATTCAATTGTACAGATCTTTTGTGTTTTGTAGATTTTCAAATTTCAAACAAAACATTGACAAAAATGGCAGACAACATTACCATTTTTATGGTGGGCAAAAAATTTGGAGTTAGTGTCTTCACTTGATTAAGTTCTTCACATTTGCCTATAAAAGGAGCCCTTCTCCCATGCATTCAACAAAGAGTAAGAGAAGCATTTTATCAAGCAAAAAAACAAGAGAAATATCAAGTCTAGAGAGCTTTCATATTCTTTATCTACTCTTTGAAGAGAGTTGTACTTTTGTTATAAAAATTTACTTTGTTCTTGTATTGTGGTGAGAGTGAGATCTTCTTGTAAAGGATAAAAGTTATCCTTGAGAGAACTCTTTCCTTGGTGAGTTTGTTCATCAAGAAGAACTCTTGGTGTGGTGTTATCAAGAGTTGAAGGAAGTTGCCTTGGTGAGGTTGTTCATCAAGAAGAACTCTTGGTGTGGTGTTATCAAAGGTTGAAGGAAGTTGCCTTGGTGAGGTTGTTCATCAAGAAGAACTCTTGGTGTGGTGTTATCAAGGGTTGAAGGAAAAAGTCTTGGTGAGGTTGTTCATCAAGCAAGTTGTAAAGATTTCTACAACTTAGTAGAAAGCCTAGCTTGTGGAGTTAGGAGCCCGTGGACGTAGGCAAGGTTTGCCGAACCACGTACATCGAGTTTGCACTCTCTCTATCCCTATCCTCTTCACATTTACTTGCACTTGTGATTGTTCTTTATTGCCATTCTCTTGATTGCATTCTATTTTCATCTTCTTCACCTTTATTCTTAAAGAAAGATTTAAATAATTTTGATCTTTCAAGAAAAGTTTTCTAAATCCGTTTTTATAAATAGAAACTCAATTCACCTCCCCTCTTGGATTGCCATACCTGAGTCAACAAGTTAATTGTAGTTTGTGTTGACCCAGGTATGGCAACCCAAGAGGGGGGGTGAATTGGGTTTTTATTTATAAAAACGGATTTTTAAAACTTTTCTTGAAAGATCAAAATTATTTAACTCTTTCTTTGAGAATAAAGGTGAAGAAGATGAAAATAGAATGCAATCAAGAGAATAGCAATAAAGAATAATCACAAGTGCAAGTAAACATAAAGAGGATAGGGATAGAGAGAGTGCAAACTCAATTTACGTGGTTCGGTAAACTTTGCCTACATCCATGGGCTCCTAGCTCCACGAGCTAAGCTTTCCACTAAGTTGTAAAAATCTTTACAACTTGCTTGATGAACAACCTCACCAAGACTTTTTTCTTCAACCCTTGATAACACCACACCAAGAGTTCTTCTTGATGAACAACCTCACCAAGGCAACTTCCTTCAACTCTTGATAACACCACACCAAGAGTTCTTCTTGATGAACGACCTCACCAAGGCAACTTCCTTCAACCCTTGATAACAGCACACCAAGAGTTCTTCTTGATGAACAACCTCACCAAGGAAACTTTCTTCAACTCTTGATAACACCACACCAAGAGTTCTTCTTGATGAGCAACCTCACCAAGGCAAGAGTTCTCTCAAGGATAACTTTTATCCTTTACAAGTAGATCTCACTCTCACCACAATACAAGAACAAAGAAAATTTTTGTAACAAAAATACAACTCTTTTCAAAGAGTAGATAAAGAATATAAAAGCTCTCTAAACTTGATATTTCTCTTATTTATGGCTTGATAGATTCTTGTCTGTTCTTCTTTTCTCTTTGTCTTCCTGAATGCATGGGAGAAGGGCTCCTTTTATAGGCAAATGAGATGAACTTGAACAAGTGAAGACACCAACTCCAAATTTTTTGCCCACCATAAAAACCAAAATCTTGTCTACCCGTTTTGTCAATGTTTCATTTGAAATTTGAAAATATACAACATAAAAGATCTGAAAAATTGAATAATCTTTCCAACGCATCAAGAATCAAGTCATTTGGATATCTATAGCTCAAGATATGGCCAAAACACCATTTGGTGCTCATGTGACTTGATTTTTTTTTCTTGTATCAGTCTATCAACTTGCATGTGTATTATGTCAGCCTTCCATTTGAAATTTGAATTTCTTCAAAGCATATGAAATCTTCTTTATTGAATCATCTTTCTAATTCCATAAGAATCAAGTTATTTGGATATCTCTAACTCAAGATATAGACAAAACATCATTCAGTGCTCAAATGAGTTGATTTTTCTTCTCTGTGTCAGTCCACCGAATTGCATGTCAATTATGTCAGCCTTTCGTTTGAAATTTAAATTTATTAAAAACATATGAAATGTGATTCATTAAGTCCTCTTTCCGATGCCATAAGAATCAAGTCATTTTGATTTTTCTAGCTCAAGATATATCCAAACGAGTATTCGGTACTCATGTCAGCTGCTTCCATTTGTCTTTCAACTTGCATGATGATTTGGACAACCTTACACTTGAAATTTGAATTTCTTTAAAACATATGAAATGTTATAAATTGAGTAAGCTTTCCAAAGGCTCAAGAATCACATTATTTGGATATTTGTAGAGAAATATATGACCAATTTATTGAACATTATTTATGTGTCACATTCCTTAAATCAAACCTTGTTCTTAAACTTTGGTGCCTTTAACATGTAGTCTTCTCCTTAGCTTCAACACTTCATTTTAATAAGCCTCTTCTTGATTTTACAAATATTTCATTAAATCTTATTCTTGCACATAAATAAACATATTAGTAACACCTTATGAATCAATGTGTATTGTTATCATCAAAATTATCATGTAGCCTTAGGGCTAACAGTTTGCACTTTTAATTGTTAATTTCTAGATAAAATTGATTACTCATTTATAGCACTTAGCTAGATTTTTCATATCAATCCTCGTAGGAATAATACTCTATTCACTATTTATTACTTATTGCAACCCGTGCACTTGCGATTTTGTGAGTGTTGGCATTTGCCATCCAACACAAACCAATATGCTGTAACACAATATGCAAGCATGAAAAGGTCATAACCAAAAAGGAGAATAGTAAAGTACCTTAACTCCAAAAGCTTAGGAGAGATAGCACCAAAAGAAGGAGGTGTTTAATCTAAAATACTCCAATGTGATCAAGAATGATCAACCAACTAGGGGTGTTCAAAATTACCTGATCCGACCCGACTCGATCGAGTTTTATCGGGTTGGTCGGGTTACAGGCGGGTTAATGTAATAAAAAACCTGAAATCGGGTTTTAAAATTCGGGTTTAATTCATGTATCCTGACATAACCCGACACTAGCTAATCGACACTCGACAATTACATGTCAAGTCGTGTCAGATTCACAACTGACACTCGATATCAGTCTATTTTTGAAGACATCGAGTGTCAGATGTATCATCCGACACTTGACACTATCTACTCGACACTTACATGTCGAGTCGTGTCGGATACATGGTTATCTGACACTTGACATGTCGGATGAAAGCTAGTGTCGAGTTTCGGATGATGCATTCGACACTCGACGTCTTCGAAAATAGACTGATATTGATTGTCGGTTGTGAATCTGACACGACTCGACATATAAGTGTCGAGTGTCGAGTGGACCCGACAGACCCAATCAACCCGATCATTCGGGTTATATCTAGGATTACATCTCGAGATACATGCTTCAGAAACCCGATTACGGGTATAAAATATCTAATCCGATCATGTATCAGGTCTTATCGGGTTAGACAAAACCTGACCTTTGTGCATCCCTACAACTAACAGGCGGTACAACATCCAAATCAATAGGGGCTTCACAACAGCCTCAATGGGCCAAAATTTCAAGGAGTAAAGAGTTGAAAAAAATAACGGAGAGCAAGTCAGGACAAGAAGAAAGAGGAAACAGTGATAACTCATCGCTCAAGTCGCTCTAGAAGAAGAGACGAGATCAAGATCTGAAATACATTATCAAGAGCGGTAATAAAGACTCAAAAAAGCACTAAAGAATGAGGAACGCAGCTGCGTAGATGTGAAAAGATGACTAGAGCCAAAGATATCTTGCGACGCCACCAGTAAGGACAGAAAGGAGGATCTACAAAGATTTAAAAAAAAAAAAAAGAGTACACTGATAACCAAGAGCGAGAAAGGAAACACTTTCAACGGGGCTGAAACGTAAAGGAAAAGAAGAAACCAAGAAAAAGAACAAAAAGAAAATAAGAGGGAGAGGGGCAAAAATGAAAAAGAACTAGAGAGAGAAGAGGGAAGTAAGGGCTCCTAGCTTTCTATCGAATCACATGCCAACCAAAAGAATCTCTTTATGTTTCTTTTCAAATAAATAAATAAAATAAATTTGTGAAGAAAAAACAAGGAAAGAAAAATTTTTAAAGAAAAGAGAAGAAAATTTACGTGGAAAGGACAAAAGGTTATGCAAAGGACCAAAAAAAGGGAGAAAAAAACTTTATGAAGAAAAATATGATGCTGATTACATGAAAAACTTCCAAAATCAATTCATCAAATTGGTCAAATCCTAAAGTTCTTTCTCTCACTTTCTTTCTTATTGAGATGGTTGACATGCAAACTTGCTAGGGTTCAAATTTCAAGAATTGAAGTCAACGACCACATACGACTCAAAGAATTTTCTCCTTGACAAAACTACAACTAAGGTGATTCGACACCAAGTGAAGCAACATTTCTTCTAAAGGAATTACAATTCGCCAGTCCCAATGTTCGACATTAAAGGAAACAAATACGTGACATAAGCAGTGAATTAGGGCCCCTTTATTCCTAACTAAAGTGTAGCAAGTCAGTCAAAAAAGGATCATTAAGTTGAATTTCAACAAATATGTAGTCATAAGCTTTTATGCTTAGGCTAGTGACAAAGGGGATAATGTAGATGGCATATTGTGAACCATTAAAAAGGAACCAAAGTACCTTCTGGAATTCAACGCAATTACTCTTGCAAATTCAAAGTTATTTAAGAAGAAAAAAGACATCTTTCTAAGCAAGTTGAAAGCACATTAACAAAGTGTGGAAGCGATCACCACCAAAAGCGGAATTGGAAATGTCTTTCAAAGCCAAGTCATAACCTACTTCAAATTGAGTTCAGGTTCATAAATTACCAACTTGAACATCAAATTCGCATATCGTCAACTTGAGCCTTAAGTCCATATATCACCAACTTGCATTTCAAGTCCATGGACTGGCAATCTAAGCTTTAAGTCCGTGAATCACAAAACATGGGGTTGAAGTCGATGATCAATAACTTATGTAAGCTTCAACACCGTCATCTAGAAATGAGGTAATATCAATTAAGCCATTTGGCATTCTCTAAATACCTCAAAATTAAGGTCATGGATTCTCTTGGGAACCATCTAAAAGACCACATGAGCTTCTAATATCATGACACTTGACATCAATGCACGATCAGGATCTAGGTCATTTGCTTCTTTCTTTTTTTTTCTTACAAAAACCCTTTATTCCTCCAAGACAGGATATCTTTTTTTGGCAATCCCTATGAAAATTTAAGGCACATTCACTAGGGTTTATTCACATTCACCAACCTTCATTTTTGTCAATATTACATTGCTTTACTTGAAAATACTCCATTCATACACTTTTTTTTTTTACTTGTTTTTCACTGCAAAAACTTACCTTGAACTGAATTGAGTGTTAGAGGGTTGAACATTGAAAGTAAAAAGAAAAAAAAAACTTGTGTCCCTTAACCTTTAAGTTGTTTTGTAGTTTTTAAGAGGAGATCGTTTGCACTAGGAGCCATTTCAACCAAACCTTGAATCACCTCGAAGCTCATCACCTCGAGTTAAAGAAGGAGGAGCTCGTCCAGACGTCAGTTTCAACCCTAGATGTTTCTCCCCTCACTATCAAATATTGTTAGAGGTTTGTCCTTCTCTCAACCGAATCTCCCATCATTTTCAACTTACAGCCGCTTCAATCCCGTGATATCACTTTAGCCTTAGTTCATCCCCCTCATCAACCATCTCTTAGCTTTAGTTGCAAACATGATTAAAACACCAACCTTTACCGCAAGATCCATTCCTATCACGATGCATCCAAATATCTTTCATAGAGGCTGAAATTTAGACCAATAATATTATTGAAAATTGTTTAAATCATGCTTGATATCTTGTACTAACTGTTGAGTAGGGGTATTAATTGCAAATATCCTAAGTGCGGAGCAAAGTTACGATGCTCTGGAGTTAGACATGAGACTAGATTTTAGTAAATAGGCTGCCAGCTCAGGAGTTCCATGTTTGGAAATATTCTTAGTTCGAAGTATCTACTTCATAAAAGCTAATAACGGTCGAAGTTGGAAATTTTCATATTCCAAGAGGCTACTAAAAAAGCTAAATAAGAAGAAGAATCAATCTACATGAAGAAAAAGTATTCCTAAAAGGAATAATACAAAATAGAACTAAATATACTCTTTAATAGGAATAGAATTGACCTCAAAATGAGAATTTCATACTTAAGAGAAGATTCTTTTCTAGAGTGTAGATCCCTATTAAACAAGGATACAAAGCAAAGATCCCTATAAATTGGACACCTTGATGTAAGGTAATAGGCATTTTAACCTCTCTCTAAAATCATATATTCTCCATAGTCACTGACTTGAGCGTCAGAGGCTCGACTGACCACCCCTTCGGCTAGTTCTTTGACCCCTTTGTTTTTTGTCCTGTTGTCTTGCAACACATATTGAAAGCTTTAAAGTTGATGGTTCATCTCTAATTCCATTGTCTTAAAGTCAGTCGCGTGCACTTTTGTGTTGATCAAAATTTTGACATTGACATCTTTCAAGGGCATATTTGTTATTTTTTTGTTTCATTTACACACTTTTTTTGGTTGGTGTGATTTTGACGCTTTAACAATAATAATTTAATGTTTATGATGACAGAGTGAAACATTATCTTCAGATCCCATTTGCACATCCGGTGGCCATGGAACCATTTGCATGTCTTCGTATTGTACAGCTTCTTTGATGTACAAAGATACAAAGTGATAAAGGGCAGGCTCATCGCAAGTTGCTTGAATTGTTTCGGCCCGGCCCATTTGTAGCATAAATTCCCATAAAAATTATCATTTATCACACACGTGGTTTCATATGAGCCCCGAGACACTGAACCTATAAACGCCAACCGAATGTTGTAAAAATCATTAACTTGTGGATGGTATTAATTATGCAGAACAGTTGAGTCTCTGCATATATATAGCTACCCTTTAAGAGGGGTCTGCAGATGCATTCTCTTCACTTCATTGTCATGGCTGCTGCAGGGTGGCTGAATATGTTGAAGCTATCGGTCGTTATGAGTCTACTCTCGAATGATCCGAGCTTGGGTTTGTGGCCAGGAACACCCAAAGGCGTGGAGAAACTCCCACCTACATGCACCGCGATTGAGTGTCCAAGCTTTGACACTGTTCATGTTGGTAATGACTACGAAATCCGTCGTTATAATTCAACTTTGTGGATGTCAACTTCCTCTGTTCAAGATATTTCTCTAGTTGAAGCTACCAGAACTGGCTTCCTCCAGTAACATTCTTTTCTTTTATCTCTATCCTTATCTAGTGATTTCATTTGTTTGTTTCTTAATGAACACTTCAAAATGTCGTAGTGATGTTATAAAATCATTATTTATTAAACATCGATTCATCATCAGATTGATTATCGTTTTGTTATCTACAAGAGCAGGTTGTTTGATTACATACAAGGAAAGAACAGCTATGAAAAAAAAATAGAGATGACTGCACCGGTAATAACAGAAGTGTTACCAAGCGATGGGCCATTATGTGAATCTTCATTCACCATCAGCTTTTACGTTCCGAAAGTGAACCAAGCAGACCCACCTCCAGCAAAAGGCCTCCATGTCCAGAGATGGAAACCCACATATGTTGCTGTAAGACAATTCAGTGGCTTTGTATCTGACTCAAATGTTGGAGAAGAAGCTGCTGCCTTGCAAGCCAGTCTTGCAGGCACCGCATGGTCTGCTGCTATCGAGAAAAGCCATGAAGATCATTCCACTTCAGTTTACACTGTTGCCCAGTATAACTCTCCATTTGAGTATGACAACAGGGTGAATGAGATATGGATGTTGTTTAGTATGGAAGATGGGCTTGTAATGTGAGCGGAAATTAACTAGAGAATAACTTTGAAAGTCGCTTTTGTAGTCGACTTGGAAAACTCTGATCAAATGCTTATTTTAGATATAGCTGTTTAATGTAACAAAAGGTTGAGGAATCAACCATGGAATAAACAGTGTCACATAATTATTATCATAATTTTAGATACCTTCATTGCAGTCCTTCATCTTTCTCTGTTTTTACAAGCATATACTGCAATTAGATCATCACTAGTTCTTCCAACACCTACAACACAACAGAGCAAAAATAAGTTGCGAGTACCGTTGTCAACGAAAGAGTTTTACAACATTTGGAGCCTAAGGGAATACCGGCACTTTACAATTTTCAACAACAATATTTAACAGACAAGAATATTTCTTGTATTGGGTGTTCTAATATGAATATGATCCACAGGCCTCAAATCAACAAACTATTGAAAACAAAAATTTTGAGGCACTTCTTCTACCTGGCTATGCTACCTACTTAGAAAAGTTAGGATTCCCCATAAACTAAAGTTTACAATTACCAGAAGTCCGATAATTTACAAACATGTTGTGGTTACTATCAGAAGAGAATTCAGTTGACAAATCATCAACCCAGCGGAAACCTTCAGCTCTTTGTACTTTGTTCAGAGATTGAGTTGAAAGGAAAGATTCCAAAACATAGCCCTTCTTTTCTAAAACGAACCTAGTCTGTGGCTTACTATTTGAGAAAGTCCTACAGCAAACTGTGTTGTGAATAGCAGATTCAGGACAGTATCTGCTTTTGAAGACTGAGACTGGTTCTACATTGCATGTGTCAGAATAATCAACAGTGCTGAAAGAGTCTCTAGCACTCTCAGTTGTGAAAGAAGCCTCATCCGAGCTTGTGAAGAGGGACCGGTCACTCGATGTAGCATCAGAGAACTCCATGCTTGCTGACTCAGCATATCTTCCCATTACTGGCGGTGTATTTTTGCTTGCACTCCCTCTAAGAATGCCATTAGAGGTGTGTTCAGTGAAGCCAGAAACAATTTCTGGCCTGAGATGTGATGAGAACTCAGCGCCATAACAATGGCTGCTTGGATTGCTTTGTCCTTGTCTTGATGGTTTCGGATTTTTAGTGTTGCAATGCCTTGCAGAGGCTGGAACCTGCTGTCTCAAAGCTTTCCCAGCTAAAGCTCTCATTGGGCGGGGACAAGACCTAAGAAAGCATTGAGATACAAAGCAGAAAATAAATGTATTTATTGATAGGGACACATAAGTCTACAGCGAATAGTTAATATGCAAAGAGGCATGAATAAAAGGGAGAACATTTACAAATCCATTGAAGGACCTGGAGATATTTAGCAACATTTCTGTGACCACAGACCTAAATGTAATCATAATAAACAATAATTTAAAAAGAAAAATAAGTATATATCAGGAAAAAAAAATGGTGAGGTGTGTCCGAGGACACCTCCCAAATATCATGGAAGCATAATTGTATAAGACTGATCATATTACAGAAATACACAGATGATTCTAGAAATCTTATAAAGCTGTACTTAGTAATGCAATTCACATGGACTGAAAAGACTTGTTTGTAGAGAATTTTAGCAACAAATCAAATGTCTACCTCATGTAAAACAGAATATAAGCCCCTTCCGACATCACCTCACTCATTGGCACCGGATGAACCTGCCAATGAATCATGATCATGAGTTTAGTATTCCACTTCATCCAAGAATTAAATAAAAGAAGGAACAAAGTAACAATGAAAATATTATATTATATTCAGAACCAATCAATCTCGTTACATTTTAATATACACATATGAACCATGTAAGTCGTATAAACAGGAGAGAAAGCACTAGTACTGAGATCCCTTTCTCTCATGATATGGTCACAGTGAGTTATATCCTCAAGTAATGAGGGACCACACGATTTTTCCTAATAAAAGACAATGGACCATACAAAGAGCAATTCATCTACATTAGAAGTGCACTGATTTAATGGCTTCAATCAATATATTGACTCTCACCTGACACATTTTCCACAGCAGGGCATATAGCACGTAAGGAAACACATTCATATACCCAAAAATCATAAGCAAATCATTATCACAATTGGCCTACCCATTAAAATTAAGAGAGGATTTACCTCAGTGTCATCAATCCTGAGCCAACTGCCTTGCATATCTTTCACATATGACACATAATGTCCTGAAAAAGACGCATTCTGTGTGTCCAAATGTACAACAACAGCATAAAGTATGTAAAGTGGAGGAACGTCACCCATTCCAGTCATAAATGGTATCATATCCAGCAATTCAGGGAACGTGATACATTTATTTATTTTCCCATATCGTCCCTCCTGATAAAGCAAAACCCACAATTGAATAATTCAAAAAATTAAACAATGATGAGGCAAAATCATATACATGCAGTGCAAGAATAAATAATCTTTTTATAGTGACAAAACAGCCTCAAAATCATTTTGATAGGGATTAAATGAAGGCATTCAATGACAACAGATCTCATCTTAGTTTGATCATGAACAAAATCCCTAAAGATAAAAGATTAAGATAGAGAAAGAGCTCAATCTAATGAATAAAGCAATAGTGATACCTGGAATCTCTTCAAGACAATTGTCAGGATGTTTGGTGCCTCATGTATACTCAACTGCTTCCTGGCTCGAACATATGAAGCACACCTTTTTATCAAAGCATTACAGGCCCAGTGAGTTTTATATAAAGTTAAATTATCAAACTTAATTTTCTCAATATATGCTTCAACAAGTTCATCAAACCTTCCGCATCTGTACATATTTTCACCATCCAAATCCTCAGTGGCTGTAAACTGAGTCAATGCATCTTCCAATGACTCAACCCAGCCAAATATCTCTAATGTAAGATCCATAATATTTTCATATCGTTCTGACTCATGATAACATCTGAGACATTTGACCTAATTGCATTGAAGATGACAGACATCATTAAAACGCACCACCGGGGCCAAAAAGAAAAAAAATGATGATGATGATGAAGATAAAACTGTAAAAGTGGTACAGTTCATATCATAAGAACATAGAAGTTCTCAAAGGAGATAATGAGCAATAAAACCTTTGACCTAAGACGCCCCCCAAATGTATGTTGTATAAAAGTTGTTTCTTGCAACCTGGGGTTAATCTTGCTCTCACCACCAAGTCCCTCCAAGCATATGGATTGCATTGATGCAACCAGAAGCCTGAATAACAACAGCAGCAATATACAAAATCATATAGAGAAACAAAAAACTGAAATTCCATTTACAAATTGAAGATTGAAAGTTAGAAACTTTTGAAGCTAAATCTATCAATTCAGGATTCGTAAAATATGTTAGAACAGAATTAAAAGCAAAATAGAACCAGTATCCCCAGAGAATTAAAAGATCATATAAATCAAAAGAATAGCTACTACAGCTCGAAAGACCTTAAAAATTCATGTGCATCTTCCTGGCTTCCATCCCCCATCTGACAATTAATACTTCGCATATGTAAAAGGATTCTGCCAGGAGACAAAGGGCCCCCACTTTCTCTTAACATCATTACATGTTGCTCAAGTTCACACATTAGACACCAATCTTTCCCACGACCTATCACTCATGATAAATAGGCAATCACATAAATGCATTAAATCTGCGCTACTATCAATATTATGAAAAGTAGCAATTAAGGAAACGAGAAGACGTAAGTACAGGCTCTGGAATGTGATCTATGGAGCAAGTAGATGATGAGAGGCTTTGTGCAGGTCAAACACTGCAATACCGCATTAGCATAGCAACTGCATAATAAATGTTACGATCAGAAAAGATGCTGTAAAAAGGCCAAGACAAAAATAAGCCTGTGAAACTTTTTTCTACGAGAAAATGCAGAACCCATGGTTGTGTTATAGTCCATAAAAATATGTCTATGTTATAAAGTAAAATTTCAAATCTCAAGTAATTGATATTCAGAATACTGATTGATTGATCATGTCTATTATTTCTAGATAGATCGTTTGCACCATTACAAGCACATAATGTCCTTTCTTATCAAACTTTGACTGCCTTTTATGCCTCCCATGTATGACAGATAACTTCAAAACCAAGATTAGAAGACAAACCACGAAACAAGAGGTCTGTATAATCGACATTTGTCTATGGAATAAAAAACATGTGGCACTATACACATTTTTAGAATAATGGAAGCAATAATTATTAAGAGTACTTCTTAGCAAACCTTTGAAACATGCCAATCAAGAAACTAATAGATGTTCAATTTTAATCAATATATGCTAGTCAACGCCTTCATTGCGAGATATTGTGATTTTATTTCCTAGTCTGCAAACAGATATATTAAAAGGCACAGCCCATACCTGTTCCCACAGTTTACAAGGCCCCTGGGTGACAAATCAAAGACTTCACATTGGAAAAACTTCACAAATTCTTCATAAGGAAACAACATCTAGGATAGCACAATATCAAATTAAATGGGAGCTTCTGTTAACAATTCAAGACTACAGTAAAATAATGCAAGTGCGTTGAATTCATTTATGAATACAGGGAACCAACCCTTATTTTCTGATACTGATCATGCCAAACTTTTGGGGCATCCTGTCTGAGTTTGTTTGACTTCTTTAAACCCATCATCTTCATAATTCCTATCCTTGTGACCCCACCGCCTCTGTATGCTGTGATGTTCTCTCTTATTCTTGCAACCCCTGCATTGCAAATACAAAATTAGAAATACCACAAAGTGGAAGGCAAAAAAAAAAAAAAAAAGGAAATAATCCAGAAAATCTACTTGATTCATCTTCCAGTGGTCCCTTCCTCTCTTTTTCTGGGCATCCTTGTTCACTAACCATTTTCATGCATGGCTGTTCATCGACTGCTTTCATGCTTGATTTTGCCAATTTACAAATCCTGGTCCCTTTGGGGTTCAATGAATTTTTTGTTTTAATACTTCCATTTGCTGCTGTCATGTCAGCACAACAGTCTAATATTTCATCATTATAATTTTCACTATTAAGAAAATTTCCTCCATTAGATGCAAAGTCTGTCTTATTTTCATGTGCATTTGTCCCATATTTTGTATGACATGATGAGCCTGAAAATCCAGAACAACTTCTTGGTTCACATATGTTCCCATGCTGGCTCTGACAATAGTCACTCTCATGCATCATACCTCTAGGAATACCTTGACCATAAGGATAGAAATTAGAGCCATTGACATTGTGTCTTTTCCAAGTTTCTTCGGCTGATACAACAGAGTCACTAGTTCTTGACTGTAGCAAAGTTTAGAACAACTATAAGAAATTGCATAATGATATAGAAATTAGATGCTCATGAAAGAAAACTTAAAATCTTAAAACCTTGTGCCTCATAGAAGCCTCTTTTTGTGAAACATTAAAAGAAGAGGTTGACTTTGTAATGCAACTCTCTAGAGTTTCTTCATGAGAATCAAATACAGTTGCATCTTCTCTTCTTAACAAGTCTTTCTTGGATTTACAGCAAAGCCACTTGTCTGCAGTTCTCTCCAGCATGGAGATTTGAGAGGTATAAAGTGCAGAACAATGCGTGGCCATAAATTCACCTCTGCTTAGTGAAGGGTGAATTACATCATCCAGTGTTGCTTTTTCCATCCCAGTCTTATTATTGTACCCAGAAAACTGAGCGTTCACACTTTCATTAAATGAAACAGAGTCTTCAATTGAAGTAGCCACAGGAGATGAGCTTGGGCTAGCTATATCTAATTGCTGGCATTCTTGTTTATGAGATTGCCTCCAGTGAATTATCTGGCACTTTCCAGAGCTGCACACAGGTTATCAGTCTAAACATTGAGTAGTTACTGAACAGGAGTAACAACTATTTTAATAATCTACATCTGCTGGTGATAAATATCTCAAATGCATTTTCTTTATCTTAGTTTTCCCTAATGGACGCTAAATTACCACCAAAACATAAAGTAAAAGAAAACATACAGGCATCATATCTAATAAGGTCATGTGAATTTTAAAGATAAACATATATTGATAGAATCTGTGTTACACATTGCTTTGAAGTTCCATAAAATATCACCAATATAAGCAGTTGGTAGATATTTTAGTTTTAAACTCTCAAAGACTAATTACTTTAATACAACTATTGCAGGCTAGGGCTGAAAAGGCCATATATTTGGAAACCACAAAGGCAAAGACACTAGAGCATTCATTAAGTAGTGGACAACTGAAACAGCTTCTTTCCTCTCTTTTTTTCTCTCAGCTTTATTAAGTACCAGAGAAACGGAAACAAACATGGACACTCCTAAACAGAACTACAATGGCTTATGTGCAGCACAGCTTTACCCATTTCTCATGCCAATTTCAGCATATAAACAGATAAACAGGTATGCAAAAGAAAAATCTCAATATGCTTTGTGAAGGGATGTTTTGAGTCAGAAGAGAGTGCTTAAGAGTTAGAACAACTCAATCTCTAAAGTTCTTTCTGCATTGTGGGCTTGAAAAAGAAATCTATATGCATCAACCATGTATAAATAATAGACTTGCAAAATACAATAAAATAATAATTAGAATTTTGTTTTGAAACACAATATAGGTAGGGTATACCAATATCTGACAGTCTTGCATCTGGAGCAGCGCGTTGTAGAAGGAGCAGAGCATCTGGCACAAACATGGAGTCCAGCTCTGGATGTAGGCATGGGAGGAATAATGTTGGCAGTGGCCATTGCTTCTGCTTTAAGAGCTTCTTCAGCAGCCAGTTGGGCAAGCAAATTTACCCTCTCCCTCTTCTTTGAAGCCTCACTCCATTTGCCAAGAAAGACATAAGCAACCAGAGGAAGCACAACCAAGACCAGAAACAGGACAGGTATGTCAGCTTCCCTTGGCTCAAGCATGTCCCCACCAACAAATTCATGTCCAAACTTATCTCAAATTCACTACCCAGAAGACAGTCCCTTAAGCTACATGAATCCAGGTAAATCAAGGTCTAGGTTCAACAGAATGCAACATAACATGAATCATGCTCCCCATTCAAATCCGTTAAGTTTCCTGATTCATGGTATGCATAAAGGAAGCAATTAAAACAACAAAAACATACATAACAATAGGAATATGATGCACGTAAAAATATAAAAATAAGAGATCCAGTCATAGCTGTGATCTTAAAGCATCCACAGAAACACTTTTGCTCAGAAAATGAAAACGAAGCAAATTACTAGTTCCAGGGCTAAAATGCCTCAGAGAAAAAAAGTAAACCATATTTTTATAACTTCTTCAATTTGAGAACAACAAAAAAGAAAAAAAAAACCACTTAAATGAGAATAAGAAATCTAGTTCCACTGCTAAAATGCCTCAGAGGAGAAAAAAAAAAATCACTGTCGGCTCTGTTCAATATAAGGTTTTAACAGAACATCAATGAAATACAAAAGACTACTGCTGCCAAGAATACAACATAGACCAAGAATTGGCAGAGGTAAGGGCCTGGTTGTTTTTAGAGTCCACAAAGACACAATTATTCCACATAGCCTTAAGCATTGAAGAGCCTCCCATATTTATACAGACAAGCCAGTATAGTTATACGTATGAACTACAAAGCCCTCAAATCACTTTCAAACGTATGGCTTTTCTTCTTCGTAACAGATAGAGAGAAAAATAAAAATTAAAAATCTCCAAATGGACCCAACCCAAACCCATCAAAAAAATTAAAATTAGAAAATAAAATAAGCCCTAAAGGAACAGGCATCTACAAATTCCTGAAACTGATCTTGATGCATAAAAAGGAGAGTTCTGCTTCTTCAACTCATTCTTCTCCCTCCAAACATCCACATCTAACGACATCAAGTCTCAAGCTTGTTACCTTCACACATACTAAGGAAAATATAACTTTTACACTAACTAATAATCTTGAACCCCATAAATCATACCTTAAAGCTTTCAATCCACTGTGCCTCCCACTTGAAAAGCCCCAATAATCTCAGGAGCCAAATGCAAAATCCATTCACTCAATAAGTAATCCTCAAATTTCTATGTAATTGCCAACATATTATACTCAAAGAACAAAGAATGTCCATTTAAGCATACCCATCTCTAAAAACAATCACATTTTTACATTAACTTTCACAGAAATGCCCAAAAAAAAAAACAGAAAATGCACCATTAGCTTACTGGGACAATGTTAATAGTTACTAAACCAAAAAGTGGCCATTAAAGTCTTAGATTTCAACAAGAAAAATATAAGAAGAAGAAGAAAATGAAAATGAAATCAACCATTACTTTAATCTCAGTGAGATTCAAGCACGAAGTCAAGGAAAAAAGGGGGAGGGGGGAAGGAATGAGATAAGCTTACCTGATGAACCAAAGAGAAAGAAGCAAATCTGAGGAAAACCCAACAAGGCTTTTCTTTCTCGTCCTTCGGCTTTGTCTTTCTGCTTGCAGAAAAGATTCTTTGATTCTTTAGATGGTAAGCAGAGCGCGCAAACACATTCGCATACAGAGGTAACACTCACACACACACACACACACACACACACTCTCTCTCTCTCTCTCTCTCTCTCGCTCTCTCTGTTAGTGTTCAGTTTTTGCTTCACTTCACACTTTGGCCCCCCTCTCTCTCTCTCTCTCTCTCTCTCGCTTTTTAAGATTAGGTAATATTTATGTCAGCCTTGCTCAGACCCTAGACTGCATACTTAGTGCTAGATTTCACCACGTGGCATCTGGCTAATTGTCACAAACTGAGATCAAGCCTTTCATTTTTATTTATTTATAATATTAACCATCTTGTGAATTTCTTTTTTTTTTTTTTTAACCGACTTGCAGTCAATGGTACATAGCTCTATTATATATTGCATTATTTTAGAGAATAATAATGACAATTCAACACCAATAATATTATCTACGTTTACAATCCAAAATCATCTTAGCATAATCTTATCGTTACTTTTTGATCATCCATCAATATTTTACCATATTTTTCTGATAGATTACTCTGCTGAAGTTATAAAGTTCATTATTTATTTATAATATAGTGCAGATTATCACAAATAACACGTTTATGCATGTAATATATTAAGAAGTTTTAAATAAATAATATTTCTATTTATAAAAATATTTTTTATAAAAATAATAGTAATTTTAGACTTACAATCTTCTTATAATCCAAATTCTATAATCTGATGTAGTAGTTTACATAATAAAAATTAACAAAATAATAAATAATAAAAATTACTAAACTGTCACATCAGATAATAGAGTTTAGGTTATGTAAAAGTTGTAAGTCTAACGCTTATTTTTATAGTTGATTAAAATGTTATGATTATTTCTACCAATGAATTAACTTTTGTCATTTTTTTCTTAATAAATTTATATTACTAAAATACCTTTTTAAAGTACTTTTCCGTTTCAAAATTGTTTTAGTAATATTATTTTAATATTGTTGTTCAATATATGCCTTTATTTCTTTTCTTTTATCATTTGTCAATTTATATCATCAAACTCATACAATTTAATATTGTTGAAGAAGCTATTAATTGAAAGATATTTTGTTTGAAATTTGTTTATTTGAATTTTGATGTATATTTAATATATTATAGAAACTTTTGTTAATAATCAAAAAAATAAATTCAAATTACTATAGACCCAAAAAATTTATATATTCTTAATTAATTGATCTTAGAAATAATGTGAAAAAATATTTTTTATATATATACACACACATACATGTGTGAATTTAAAAGAAATAAATAGGTAATTGCATAATTTCAAATGAATATCGAGAAAGTTATGCTAATAATAAATAATAAAAAATAGATGAAAAAATTGCCAATTTGATTTGAAAGTATTTGAGTTTAGGTAAAAAGAGGCCAATTGTAAAAGGTTTACAAAACAAGAAACGGTCAAAACCAATAAGGGCTGTTTACAATATTAAATTTAAAAATATATTCCAATTTTTATATTCACATTAAATAAAAAAAGAAATACCTTAAAATCTTTTAATGCGACCAGGTAGAATATGAAAATAAATAAATAAACAAATAGTAACGTTTTAGTAAATGTTAAGATGATAACCTTAACAATGATATTATTTTATTATATCATGTTGTACAAATTTATTTTTAAAATTTACCAAAAAGGTGTGTTTGTCTTTATATTTTGAGTTTTTATTTTTAAAATTTAGTAAAAATATATTATTCGTTTTAATTTTTTTAAAGATTTTGAAAATGATATATAGTTGATATTAATTTGAATGCATTAGTGAAATGTACATTTAAAGAAAAAACCATATTATGAAAAATATAAGATCTAGAAGTATAAAGTTTTGTGCAATATAATAGTAAACTGTAAAGTAAACTGACACATGATGATTTTACGTGGTCTAGTTATAAAACTTACATCTACAGACAGCTTTTAGGAAGTGATATAAATAACTCATAAATGAAATAGGGCACAAATGATTATACTCCTAATTTAACTAGGATACATCAAATAATGTTCTAATCTAAAAGAGATATTCATTATAAATCAAATACTTCTTAAATTATACTTATAGAAATAGGAAAATAAAAAACAATATAACATTCTAGTTTTATCAAGAAGTTGGCCAAAATAATTATGTGTATAGCATATGCAATAGTATCATACGTTAACACCAACAAAAAATTTTTAAAAAAAAACAAACACACCTACATGTGTTTTGTGTTTTCATGGGTATAACGTGTCTCGTATTTGAACTTTTGAAACACATTAAGGTCATCTTTTTTTAATAATAAATCAAATATTTAGAAAATTAGCTCAAGAGTTTTCCTCTTATTATTATTATTTTTAAACAGAGAGATAAGGTTACCTTGCATGTATTATATTACAAAAGCTTTTCCTGTATAGTGTATACATCACATTATTAAATTTTATACTTAAGTTAATTACATTTAGAAGTTGGATTTGTTAGACAGGTTACAGGTGAGACTTTTCAGAGTTATTGTTTTTTTTTTTCAAAATAATTAACATCTACACTTTATAATAATCCGACAACATACTGTAAATCTAGGCACGAATATTCATAAAACGCATTTAGAATTTATATCTTAAATAATATTTCATTAATCATTAATTAATAATTTTTATATAATTGGTCATTTTATTTTATGTGTATAAGCAAATTAATTATAAATTATTGTTATATCAAACAGTATATTATTTGAAATCTTAAAAATAATATATGAATGAGGCAAGAATAATTTTAGATATACAACTAATCCAAACAATTAAATACATACAACTCAATGTGATAAAACTTGATTGAATATATAAAAAAATTAAAAATTAATAAATAAAGTGAAACTTAACTCTCCAATTACTTTATACTTGGTATGAATTTAAATATATAAGTTAATTGTATATCTATGATTATTAAAGAGAAAATAAATGATAATCATTATGTCAAGTCAAACTATATGAATTTGATTATGTAAAGTGATTGTACATATATAATTATTTAAGAAAACATAAATGACAGTAAAATGTGCTTTCTAAACTTCTTTGAGTAAAATCTAGATCTTAATACCATAAGAAGTCAAAAAAATTGAAAAAAAAGTCAAAATTAAGGGATTTATTTGATAAATAATTAAAAAAAAAGATGCCAGTACCTTGTGCGATTGGTTTATAGTGTTTTTTACTATTAGATACTAGTTCTTCATAATTTATAAGCATTTTTTGATCCATCAGATATAGATATCAGGTCTTAGTGTTCAAAAAAATTAAAATTAAAGTAAACATAGATGCAATTTTTGATTTTTCGAATATTTGTGGAACATAGTCATAGTTATGATGTCTAAAATTTTGGTTTATATAGATTATTTTTCAACAAATTCCTCTAACTTGCATCTTTTTTATTTCTCTTAAAATTTTTTTATTATATTAAAATTAAAAAAAAAAAAGAAGAAGAAGAAGAAGTTTTTACGGATTTATAAAAGTAACGTATGTATTTTATAGATAGGAAAGATAAAACAAGAACCAAGAAATGTGGGACCAGGGGATGATGCAGTTCCCGATGAGGTTAGTGAGTGAAACGTGGACGGATGGGATGATTCTAGGGGATAAGTATAACTGTTGCGTGTCAGACGGTGACACGAATTTTTATCTTCTTTTAAAGAAGTATTTTTTAAAAAATAAATAATAAATAAATTACGTTTGACCGTATGACTTGCGAGTTGTGAGGAGTGGCTGTGTGTGCGCCCGTGGCTATTCATTTTGCTTTCCCACACAAATCCAATCCAATCACTTGTTATTATTATTTATAATAATAATAATAATAGCAAATAATAATGATGATGATATGATCAAATCATCGTCCCATCATCTTCTCTTCTGATCTGATGATCATCACATCATCATATCGTTACTGAAAATTTAACAGAAATCATCCTTTGCCCTGTTTGGTCCTGTTTGGTTTGGCAGCTCAGACTAGGTCTAAGGTCATGCATTCTTATGTTTATTATTTAATGAATAACCAATCAACCATTGTAATAATTATAATCAAACAATACCTTTAATTTCCTAATAACTTCCTCTTTTATCATGATTATCATAAAAAAACTAGTTTCAAACAATTATCAATTTCTTTTATCGTTTCAAAAAAAATAAAAAATATCATTACTAATAGATTTTGTGAAACTATTCACTAATTAGAAGGTAATTAATTTAATTTACTGCAACATATATACGTTTCTGTTTCTTAATTTAGGTGCAAAAATTTGTATACCATCAAGTTTCCAATAAGGCTTAAATCAACCTAGTAACGAAAAAAAAATTGTTGAAATCTACTCCTAAGATTGTCATTTTTATCCATCAATTTATGTCATATTTGATTATATGAATTTGATCGTTTAGATTAATTATATACCTAGAATCACTTTTGTTTTATAATTTTATCATTTTTCATTGGTAAATGATTTGACAAAATTTGTTGGTTAAAAAAGCCTTTGGTCATTTTTGATAAACTTGGAAAGGAAATTGATAATTTTTTAATTTGTTATCAATTAACAAAACATAACGATACTGAATAAAATATTTCAATGCATGAACAAAATTTTAATAAAGGAATTTTGAAATATAATGATATGTTCTTTTGTTTAAGACTTTTCCTTCAAAAATATGCAATCCACACGGTTTTGTCATAAAAATGGCCATTATTTGAGCAAATGAGTAGTCCCTCCATTTATAAACCACAAGTCAATTCACTACACAACAGATGTACGACAAAATCACCACCCCTGATTTGGATCCAACGTCAACAAGCCTCTCAATGAGTCAAGTTATCGCACGTTGGGATGGGATGCCGATATGGATGTTCTCATAGAAGGTGCTTGTTGATACATTGACTTTACATGGACTTTAAAGGGTTGCACCCTCATAAGGTGTTGTTCGCTTCGGGCTAGAGCCCGTATGATTTTATCCTAAAAAGGCCCTTGTTGGGAAGGAGAGTGGGACATTCTCATATAAGACTAGGGGTATCAATTTTTAACACGACACGCGAACACGACTTGACACGACACGGGTTTAAGCGGGTTTGGGTTTTGACATATTCGTGCTCGTGTCGTGCTCGTGTCGAAGATGACAACCCGTTTAATAATTGTGTCGTATTCAGGTTGAGAGTCTTAAACACGCGAATATGATTATGACACGAGTAACATGAATACATATTATACACCATTGACATAATAACACGATTAACACGAATATTAACACGAACACGATTATGACACGAGTAACACGAATACATATTATACACGATTGACACGATAACACAATTAATATGAATATTAATATGATTACATATTAAATTTAAAAATACTAAACTTTTTAGACATTTTAGTCCCTACATGTATCCAAATTTTAAAATAAAAATAGAATTTTAAAACCTAATAAATTTTAAAACTTAGGATATTTTTGTCATTTAACAAAAGTTGAAAACCTTAACGTGTCATAATCGTGTTAACGGGTTATAATCGTGTCAATCGGGTCGTGTCAATAATATAAACGTGTCTTAATGTGTTGGACGGGTCATATTCGTATCTAACACGATTACGACCCGTTTATTATTCGTGTTAGCGTGTCGTGTCGTGTCGTGTTACCCGTTTAATAATCGTATCGTGTTCGTGTCGTGTCATAGTGACATGAATAATAAACGGGTCCGTGTTCGTGTTGGGACAATCTTTATCGTATCACAGCTCAACACGATACGAACACGACCCGCAAACACGAATTGTCACCCCTATATAAGACACAAGCCAATCTATTATGCAAGAGAAGTGGAAAAAATTCACTATCCATGATTTGGACCTCGCATCAACAGGTGTCCTAGTGGGTTAGGTTGTGGTAAATTAGGATAGGGCGTCGATATAGGTGTTCCCATAGATGGCTTCAATTATTGATGCATAGATTTTGTAGGAGAACCCCTTTCTCTTATAACTACTACACAAGAGATGTGGGACCCAACATTAACAAGCCCCTCAGTGTATTATATTGTGACACACTAGGATGGGGAGCGCTAACTGTTGATGCGTGGATTTTACAAGCTTGCATTCTTACGAGGCATTCTCCGCTTTGAGCTTGATCTTGCACAATTTTGTCTTAAAAAGGGTCCTTGCTTTGGAAAAGGAGTAGCCCCTCCTCTTATAAGCCACAAACTAATATACTATATAAGAGATGTGAGACAAAGTTATTACCCCTGATTTGGACCCAATGTCAACAGGCCCACTAAAGGGTTGGGCTGTGGCACGTTGGGACAGGGTGTAGGTATAGATGTTCCCACAAATGATGACAACTCTTAATGCATAGATTTTATAAGGCTTGCATTAGGGATGGCAATGGGGCGGGGCGGGTCCGGGGCGGCCGGTACCCAGCCCCGCCCCGTTCAAATTTTTTTTGCCCCGCCCCGCCCCATTGCCCCGTTGCGGGGCGGGGGGGCGGGGAAAAAAATTTGAACAAATTGGACCCACCCCTCCCCTAAACATTTATATTTTTGTAATTAACCCCCTATAATATTTATATTTTTTGCAATCAACCCCCTATAACATTTACAACCTCTAATTTTTATCATATTATTTTACTTACTGTCAACCCTCTAATATATTCAAATGTGTTACAATCACCCCTAATAATATCATTTAAGTCCCAATAGTTTATTTTTTATCATATATATCCTTATACTGTGCGGGGCGGGGCAGGTCAAACGGGGCTAAATGTTAGACCCGAACCCTGACCCGCCCCTACCGGGGCAGATTTCTTTTGCCCCAGACCCGCCCCAAAACAGTTTTGGGCGGGTCTTGCCCCGCTCCATTTGTCCGGGGCAAACCGGGGTCCCGGACCCGGCGGGGCAAATTGCCACCCCTAACTTGCATCCCCCCAGGATATGATCCGTTCTGGGCTAGATGCCGCATGATTTTGTCTTAAAAAGAGCCCTCATTTGGGAAAGGCAATAACTCCTCCTCTTAAAAGTCACAAGCTAATTTAATACACAAGAGATGTGAGACAAAGTTATCATCTTTGATTTAGACCTCATGTTAATAGACTCCCTCACTGGGTCAAGTTGTGGCACACTATGATGGGATGCCAATTTAGACAACCCCATAATCGATGTCAACTCTTGATATATGAATTTTACAGAACTAATATATTCATGAGATATTGTTCGCTTTAGGTTGGAGCCTTTATAATTTTAGATTCGAAAATAAATTTTTGGATGCAGAGAACACACTTAAGTATTATTAATATTAGTTCGTAAAGGTTTTCTGAAAAATGAAGTCACATCAATATTGTACTCTAGCATTTGAGACCATTGAATATTAGCCTAAATTATTAAATTTTAATTGGGTTATTTTCAATTTTAGCATTTCATGCCAGTAAGCCACACCCGGTAATATTTTTCTTTGTGTCGGTAATACTTTCTTAGCTTCATTCACAACTGAAGGTTAAAAATTTGCATACCAAATAAAAAAAGAAAGAATTAATTATCATAGAAACAATCATTTCAAATAATGCAACACTTTAAAAAAATTCATATAATCTGATAAATAATTAATAAATAATTTAAAAAAAAGATTAAAGCATATCCAAATGAAAAGTACTTTACTTGAATGATAATAAAGTCTACATGTGGAACTTCATGCCAAATAAATCTTCGATATAATTCAATAAGTGATTAAATTAATTAGTAGTTACATATGGAAATGGTATAGGATGCAAATCCCATTATAGATATCCAACATTAATATTATGCACGGCATTGAATTAATGTTGATTAATACATTAATTTCTTAATTACTCTTCAAATACACATATGAATCAAATTCTGAAGATTATACATAATTAATTTAATTTTTAGTATCATCATGTATGGCAACATTGATTGAACCAGATGGTCATGTTATTAAATATAGCAAACTCTTTTCAGAAGAAAAGAAACTCATTAGTTATTTTTTAGAACCTAAATTATATCTAAAACACATAAGCAGTTTTTAAATAACTTATACAATCAATACAAGAATATTAACAGATAAATGTTCGTTCTTACCGAGAAATATAATTAACATATAAAATTTTCATTAGGAGCCCTCATGAAACAAGTGACTTCTAAAAATATTAATATCAAAAAATCAAAGGTTAGAGATACATTTTTCATTTATAAAATAATGATATTATTAAATACGACACTAAGTTTTTATTGATTATATCGATCAATTTTTAATTTATTTTTATCTTTTGGATAAAAATTTAATCATTCAATTTTGAAATAGAGGTTTGGAAAGCCTTTTCCGTTTATATATATAACCACACCTAATTTTTTTTCATGAACTTGTTTTCGGATAATATCAGAAACAGGAAAGTATTCACAAAAACATCTTTGATTAGGTATTAGACTCCAAGCCAATCTAGAATTTCTTACAAAAATTTGTCTATGGTCGGGAAGTGAGGATTCCCCGTCACCCAAAAAAAAAAAAAAGAATGCTAACAATCAAATTAAACATCACAAGAGCCACAACTTTTCATTTACATCAAAAGATAAATTAATTCTTCAATAACTATTGGGGTATATACCTTTTGATGTCTATAAAAAGATACTTTCATTAATTAAATTCAAGTATATCCGACTAAAATCCTTTCCTAATTTGAAGATTAATAGGTAGCTCTCCTTATCCCGGGAGTTCAGCCCAAGCTCGAATAAATTAATGCCATTATTTGCATGCATGCGAGTTAGTTGAAAGTGCTTATTTATATAGAAAAAGCACTTCCTGGAGGCTGGAGTCATGAAAGCGAAAGAATGAACCTTGATAAATATAAAAGCTATAGGGTCAAAATCTACATTAGATTGGATTTATGTACATTATTGGAGGGTGAGAGTTTATATTTAATTAATTTGTTTGGTGGGAATGAAAATGTAATGTATGAAACGATGAAGCACCACCATTAATCGTTCTTTCATAAAGAGGCAGATTCCAACTGCTTTGTAAGGACCCATTAAGTTAGTAAACTTTGTGTTGAGTCCACGTGACCACCAGATTTGGCACCTTATGAGATTTGAATTGATTGCCTAAATTACCAAAGTATTCCAAATGTTATTAGGTTTCCTATTTACTTAGTTTTCTAAAATACAACTGCTTTCATTTATGAAAATCATAATAGGATTAGAAGAAATTAAAGGAATTCTATTTAATAAAATATTGATCAAGTGCTTAATGAAGGATTCATTAAACGAAGATTTGTTGTAATAAATTTGAATCACTTAAATGGTATAAAACTAGTATCAAGGGCTCAAGATGTAATTGGAGGGGTAAAATGATAAATTATACATAACTCCAATTATTGGTATTCTATGAAGATTAGTTATGTAAACCCGATGCTCAATGGATAGGCCTTAAAGAAATAATTTAATCTGATTAAATTGTTTAGCTTTTTGTAAAGAATAATTCAAGAGTGCAACTTTACTTCTACAGTGAAATGGGCCAAAGTTAATATATGGGATCAACTATAATTACGAGATAATAGGGTATTGATTCGAACTCATTGGGGCTTGTAATTAAATATGTCCATTATAGGTCTCCTGGATAGCTAATCCAAAAATTGCTAGAACATGGGTTAGACTTCGAGAAATTGCTTATTTAATTTAATTGGATTTATTGGAGAATAAATCCCAGATATTAAATTAAATAAATAATTAATAGATTGGCTGTTGGGCTAGATATTTAATTAAGAAGATTAATTAAATATAGGGGTTAATTAAATGGTTAATTAATTAAGGCCACTGCTTAGGTTAGACCTAAGCAGTGTTAAAGCTGTAAAAAGCCCAATTAGGGTTTATGTGAAATTAAGCCTAAAATATAACCTAGTTTATTAGTCAATGTCAGAATATAAAAGAGGACACATATATAAAGGAGCTATGGTTTCACATGAAATTTCTGAGAGCCTCCAAGTGGAAGAATGTGAAACATCCCTTACTTGAAGGAAAAATGTCAACTGCTGTAGTGTGCAGGTGAGTGATGTTTCTTCTTTCCTTGGATCCTCTGACTTTTTTTTTATAAATAAAATCTTCTCGAGTCTTTTCCAACAAACAAAGACGCCCACTCGTCTTGTTCGGGCACTTTTTAGACATGCCCAGGAACTGAATTGGATGAAAGCTACATAGTTTTTAAAGCTTGTAGTCGGAAGGTTTGAGTACCAGAGTTGACTTCACATCCTTGAAGTGTTCAAGTTTGTCTCTGGGTTCCTAAAATTGGTATTAGAGCTAGGCTCTGCCACTAATGAGAGACTAAGGCAACAAATTTTGAATGCTTTCTATGTAAGTAACATGTTATAGATATGGCATTCAGGTTTTTCTCTTATTATTTTGTTACAATTTTTATGTGATGTATTTTGTAATGAATGTATGGTTCTGAATCAGTTTAATGCTTCGCCTTAGAGTTTTAGTTGTATTTTCAAGTTTCGGGTATGTAATTGATTGAGAGGTGGCATATATACGCCATTGAATTATCCTATGTGTTTATTTAATATTTTTGTTATTTAATCTTTATACATATTTTTGCATAAAATAAGATCTACATATGATGTATTTTGTTGATGTAAAATTACAAAATTGATGGAGGTCGCATGCAGCTTCAAGTTGAGACCAACAAGGATGGCTAGTGTTTTGGCCTAAGCTTAAGGGTGATGATGTGGAGGCTATGGCAGCCCCCTAGCCTTTGTTGCTTGCCCTAAGCATGACCTAACTCATGCTATAGGAAGGCACTAGGGTTTTGGTTTGAAATGGGCCTCAAGATTGAGGGCCTAATTGCCATGAAACGTGAGCCTAGAGTCCATATCCTGAGGGTTTGTGTTTTTGGGCATGAGGGCTACCTTGGAGGTGGTGGCCAACTCTAGAAAAGTTCTAGGGTTGGCGAATTTGATGGGACTAAGGGTTTCTTGGATTGTCCTAGCCCAATCAAATTAGCCTAAGCCTAAGCATGGTGAGCCAAGTCCAAAGTGCATGGTTTTTATGGTTTTAGGCCTACTGGGCTATTGGGTCTTGGTCTATGGGCCTAACTTGGTGGTTTATCACTAAAGCATGGTTCAATGAGCTGGTTTATGCATCTAATAGCTTTTGGGCAGCAAGCAAATCCATGGTCTTGGGTTTCATGGGTTCACACAAGCCTAATTCTAGGTTGGTTCCAATTAGTTTCACCTTTTGGGCATAGTTTATTTTGAAACTAGGGCTCAAATGAGTGCAATTGATTTATTTATCGGGTTGTCTCTCATGTTGTCCATATTGTTTTGGTGATTTTACAACCCAAAATGTGACAAAATTGAAGTTGTATAGCCTATAAAATCAAAGTTGCATGCTGTAGGGGTGAAACTACAAATCTAGAAACATTCAAGGTCCATAGGGGTGTATATAAAAATTTTTAAGTTTTTGGACAACTTTGAAACGATTCACTATACACACAAAATTTTCAATTTTATAAATTTTGAAAATTTTCTTAGAACTAATGGATGTATTTAAAGACAAGAGACAACTAAGAAGGCAAATAAAGATACGAGAACTCAAAAAAAATATTAATGTAATATTTTAGGAAAAGGGCTAAGTGTTTAACCACATGTTTTTTTTAATAATTTTTCATTTAAATGTTAAATAAAATAATGAACATGCCATGTAGAGAAAAGGAAATGCCACATTATGCATTATAACATGTTAATGCATCCATGCATTGATATATATATATATGTATATATATATATGTATATATATATATATATATATACATATTTTATTAATGAGTTATATAAATCAAAATTATTTATTTCATTAGATTAATTAAAATAATTAATAAAAGTGATTTATATATTTATCAAAAAAGTTTGATAAATAGAACACAAATCATAAATTTAATAATGATATTAATTAAAAAAGTTAAAATGAGGATATAAATGTTTTCAAAGAGTTTGAAAAATGTTATATGAATCATATTTTAAATCAAAATCCCAAACTTTTTAAATGTTTGAGTGGGAGAAGGTTTAAATTAATAAACCAAAAGCCTCTATTGTTGGTCCCTTTGGATAGACTATTCACAAGCATAGCCCTGGCTCGTCTTAGTGCCTTGCTCCCTAAAGGAGGGTGTATGATAGTTGTCTCCCAAGATTGGATCTCCTTATGGATAAAATTGTTCAAAGCAACCATTAGTGCTATTTCCTAAAGAAATTTCACTTTAACGCAATCTTGGAATTGATTGAAGCAATGGTCACACACTTAACTTAAATTTTGAAAAGAAATTCCCTAAATGAATGATTTCATTAGTTAAGGGCTAAATATATAGTGGTTTTTATTATTGACGTATGAGTTATTTTGAAAATAATAATAATTAGACATAGTTCTAATTCAATCAAATAGAGTTGTCCTATTTCCCTAAAGGAAAGTGATAATTATTTGATCAAAGTGCCATGAATATATTGCAGACTATTTTGGATAACTGCATTTGCATTTTGGCATCCCATGCATCATGTAGTTATATTCTAAAAGTTTATGTATTCATTGATAAGGGTTATGTTTATTTTTACGAAAAATAAATCCAATTACTTCTATGCTAAATAATCATTATGCTTCAAGGATAGATTATGCGGAATGGAAACTATCACTGGATATTAAAAGCCATATGATGGTGAAAGCTATGTAGACCATGCGGTGGTGAAAGCTACATAGAGTGGAAAGAAAGTTTTAACACTGTACAATAAGCTTAAAGACATAAGTGGATCCTTGAAGCAAGCATACATTCATCTTCTTATGAGTATTTGACTTTGAAAAATACTATGCAAACTAAGAGAAAGCAAATGCAATAGCCAAGTTATATATTTATTTCTTTGGACCAAGTGTTCGAAATTGAAGTTTAGATATATGGCTAGTGTAAAAGATAGCATTTTTCACTTGCAAGGGTTGCATGGTAAGGCAAAAATTGATATGACACTGAATTCTTTAACTTGTTCTTCAGTTTGAATAAAGATAGATTATGATAAAGAATTAATAGCTTTCTCAAAAGCCTAAAGAAAGAAGGTCACAAAGGATACTAAAACTAAAGTCCAGTGTTTTTATAGTTTAAAAACTTAAGGATAAAATCTATAAGAGCGAATAGGGAAAGATTTTAAAATTTGTAACACGGAAGATGAAGACTGAGCCCAACCAATTGGAAAATGTTTCTATTATGGAGTTAGAAGGAAAAGAGATTGCATAGCGTTTGAAGCTTGCTCCAACAATATCTTTTGTAGAAACATTCTTTGTCATGTATTCCATTATTATTGAATTATGGATGTAGACCATGTACATAGTTCTTTGTGTAGGCCAAATAAGACTCGACTTCTAAATGAAGGTAAACTTGGCTTAAGGTTGTATATGAAGCATTGGTGTCTGCTCATGTAGTTGGAGAATTGCATATTTTGATTTTTAGTTTTTGGATAATTGTTATTTTTTCAGATATTGTGTATGAAATTTTGAATTTCAGATACTTATAAAATTTTGGTTATTCATTTTCTTTTAACAAGTTTGTTGTTATTAGAAAGAATAAAGGATTTAATTTTTCTGGAATTGTACATAACAATTTGTATATGATGAAAAACTAAAAATGGAATCAATAAATGACATTGCACTAAATAAAGAAAGGGTATAGATAGTTTGACACTAATCAGACTTATCTTTGGTATTTTTGATTGGGTCATTTTATTAAAAGTGACTTAAAGGATGGTTAAGGACGGACACTAAACTTGTTAAAGGTCGAACCTGTACTAACCTATGAATCAAGCCTAGTACGAAATTTTTTCCACGAAGCCATTTTAAGGCTAAAGGAAAGAAGGTGAAAGATTATACTGATTTGGTATATAAAGATGTCTATGCACCAATTACTGTGAATATAAGAGGCACATATGAGCATTTCATAAGATGATTATACCTAATGCATCATAAATCTAAACCTTTTGAAGAGTTCAAAAGGTAAAAGGTTAAGGTTGAAATCATTTGGGTAAAAGTGGAAAATCACCATAATTAGATCATAATTTAAATACATCTCCTGACAATGAATACTTTTCCAACTCACTAGAGTAGCAAAGAGAAGGAATAAAACTCTTTTTTTGACATAATTTGATCCATGTAAGTTATTCAGAATTATCCACTTGATTTTAGGGAACCCTAAAATGTACAAGAGGGTAGTGCTTCTATAGTTAATTTGGATTTGAAAGAATTTTGCAGTATGACGGCATTTCATTTAAAGATCGACTACATGAAGAATTATAAGCCTCACAACAAGGTAGTATTAGAAGTGTTGGTGTTAACGTAATACTTGCATGTGCCATGCACATGTTGAGTTTTTGGTTAACTTGTGATAAAAATAGAAAAGTATTTTGATTCCTATTTTGCTGTTTCTAGATGATTATAGGAAGTATTTGATTCACAATAAATACCTCTATAGTTTAGGATGATATTTCTTGTATCCTAATCAAAATAGGAGGATATTTAATTGTATCCTAATTGCTTTGGGAGTTTAACTATAAGCATTTCCTATTTTATTTTATCCTAATCCTAATGTGATTTTGATTGAGATACTTACAGGAATTTTAGGAAGATTTCGACCAGACCTCTCAATGTATATCAAGTTATGAAAATAGTCGGCATAGAGAGTTTTTGCGCATTGAAGACTTGATTGTGTTCTTGAGAGATTAGGTCACGGCATTCCATGAATTCATAGAAGAAAGCTTCAACGCAAAAGGAATGTCTTTATTACTTTGATTCATTGAGTATTTGGTTCATGTATGAGAGTTAAAAATCGTACATGAGTTGTTGATTAAGTCTGAGTGAGTTAGTAGACACTTGGGATAACTTGAGGGTTGAGTGTTTATATAATTCTATGTCAGACTTCAGGTGTTATGTATAACTTAACAGTGTATTGTTAAGTTATCTATGACAGAGAGTGGGCAGTGTCACTAGAGTTTAGGATCTTTGCAAAGATTTTGTTTATCAAAGATTAGGTTAGTGTGTGAGAGTGTGTCAGCACTGTAAAAGGTCTTAAAGATTGTACAAACAAGAACTTAGTGAATTGCAGCTTTATAGCTGTCCGTGGACGTAGGTTTTTATAACCAAACCACGTAAAAATCCCCTTGTGCCAATTTACATTACAGTTTTAGGTCTTGTTATTTATAACTGCATACCTCCAGAACTATCAATTGGTATCAGAGCAGGTTCACTGATATAGAAGTGAAGAAAATAATCACGTTGATCTGGAAGGATGAAGTTTATTCGCAATGGAGGATCTGGAACGCAACCACCTATTCTCGATGATAGTAATTACCTATATTAGAAGGTAAGAATGATGATTTATATCAAATCTCTTGATGACAAGGCATGGACTAGTTTGCTTAAAGGATGGACACCGCCAACAAAGTTGAATGGTTTTAGTAATGCCGAACCAAAACCAGAGGATGAATGGTCTGATGAAGAATACTGACAATCCAGTTGGAACTCCAAGGCTCTTAATGCAATCTTTGCTGCACTAGACTTAAACAACTTCGGACAGATTTCTAGATATAAAGTGGCCAAAGAAGCATGGGACATACTTGAGGTAAAACATGAAGGTACTGCATCTATTAAAAGATCTAAATTAATGAGGCTGGATTCTCAATTTGAAAATCTGATGATGCATGAGGATGAATCAATTTCTGATTTTTACTCTAAGATATGTCACATTACGAATTCAACATACATGCTTGGCAAAAATTTCACTGATGCAGAAGTTGTTAGTAAGATAATTAGGTCTGTCCCAGACAAATTTTAACCTAAAATTTCAGCCATTGAGGAAGTTAAAAACATTGATGAAATAAGAGTTGATGAACTGATTGGATCCTCCAAAACTTTGAAATAAATCAAAGTACTCGGAAACAAAAAGGTAAAAGCACCGCATTTAATGTGAAAGCTGAAAAATATGATGATGAATGCAGTGATGACCTTGATGAAACTGATTCTAAACAAATTGCTTTTCTAACAAGAAATTATGTCAAGTTCATGAAAAGAAATTTTAGAAAAAAGAATCAAGGAAAGCCATCAAACTCAAGTGAAGAAAAATTCAAAAAGTTTAGCAAGGAGAATGATAAAAAGAAGCTGAAACAACCTGAAAAGAAAGGACGGATTCAATGTTATGAATGTTTCGGTTATGGGCATATTCAATCTGAATGTGCTAATCTCAAGAAGAAAAACAAAGGGCTGACAGCAACCTGGAGTGATGAATCAGAATCGGAGTCAGAAGATCAAGATTGCATGAGCAATTTTGTTGCATTTACAGCATCTGCAGCAGATAAAAGGAAAGCTGTTATGTCAGACATAACAGAAGATTGTCAAGTTAGTGTTGATCATTCAGATGATGAAGATGGACCAGAATATTATAAAGAGTTGCAAGAAACATACAATGCACTCTATGGTGAATGGCTAAGTCAGAAAGAAGAAATCAACACCTTGAAAAAGGAGATTGAAGTTCTGAAATATGAAAAAGCTTATGCTGAAAACCATATCACAGAACTTGAGACTGTTTTGACAGACAAAATAGCACACATTGAGAAAATCACAACAAAACTAATTGAAAGCAAGAAGTGTGTTGATCAACTCAAAATTGGAGCAGCCAAACTTGATCAAGTTTTGAACCTTGGAAGAGACAACTCCAACAAACATGGATTAGGGTATACTGAATGTAATGTTGCATCTACATCAAAAACAATCTTTGTTAAAGCTTTAACATCAGGTAAGAATTTTGAACTTAACTCTTCAAATCAAGTCCTAATTCCAAGAGCAATGAAACATTTGTTTCTCCTCTGAGTTCTTTCAAATCCAGTCCTAAAAAGGTAAAGAAATTCATTCCTACTTGTTATTTTTGTGGAAAAAGGAGACACATTAGACCTAGATGCTTTAAATTATTGAACTTTTTGCATAAAAGATCAAAACAGTTTAAACTGTTACCAAAATCACAACAACGGTGGGTTAAAAAAGACAAAACAGTATGCCATGTTGCCTTTACTGCACTTAATCATGCATCTAATGATTTGTGGTATTTTGACAACGGTTGTTCCAGGCATATGACTGAAAATAAACTGTTTCTAACAAACTTTAAAGCATGCAAGGATAGCAATGTCACCTTTGGAGATGGAGTAACAAGTAAGATCATTGGTAAAGGCACTTTGAATGTCAAAGGCCTACCCAATTTTAAAAATGTCTTACAGTTGAAGACTTGAAAGCTAATCTTATAAGCATTAGTCAGATTTGTGATGAAAAGTATATTGTTAACTTCACACAAAACAAATGCATGGTCTTAGATAATTTCGGTAAACACATTCTAGAAGGTAATAGATCTTCAGATAATTGTTATTTGGTAGAAATTGCATTTCATGCTAGGATTTCGGATTTAAAATTGTGGCATCAAAAATTAGGACACTTAAATTACAAAGACTTGGTTAAATTAACTAAGTTAGGTGCTGTAAAAGGAGTCCCTAAACTTGATGACAAAATTAATAAAATTTGTGGACCATGTCAAATAGGAAAACAAATCAGAAGTTCACACAAATCAAATCCATATCTTAGCACATCTAAGATACTTGATTTGTTACACATGGATCTTATGGCTCCTATGCAAATTAAAAGCATTACAGGTAAGAGATACATATTCGTTTGTGTGGATGATTTTTCGAGATATACTTGGGTTGATTTCATTAAAGAAAAATCTGATATTTTTGAAGCTTTCAGGAATCTTTGTGTTAAGCTTGAAAATGAGCAAAATAGGAACATTGGAAGGATTGTGAGAATAAGAAGTGATCATGGCAAGGAGTTTGAAAATGTTAGTTATGCTGATTTTTGTAAATATCATGGAATTGATCATGAATTTTCAGCTCCTAAAGCCCTTGAACAAAATGGCATTGTGGAAAGAAAGAATAGAACTCTTCAAGAGATAGCTAGAGTGATGCTCAATAGCAAGAAGTTGACCAAAAGGCTATGGGCTGAAGCAATAAGCACTGCTTATTATATTTCAAATAGAGTTTTTCTTAGACCTGGCACTAACCAGACACCTTATGAAATTTTGAAAGGAAGAAAACCTAATTTGAAATATTTTCATGTCTTTAGTTACAGGTGTTACATCTTAAACGATAGAGAACTGTTAGGAAAATTAGATCCAAGGAGTGATGAAGGAGTTTTCGTGGGATATGCTCAAAACAGTAAAGCATTTCGAGTTTATAATCTGAGAATTGAGGCAGTCATGGAATCTGTAAACGTAGTATTTGATGACCTTGATGATTATAAAAAGTACTCACAAGAGGAAAGGCTTTACAGAAGATACAAAAAAATCAGATTCAGACAACAATGAAAAGGAAGATGCTGTTATGAAGGAGGAAACAATTGCTGTTACACCTGAAGTAACAGTAACATCTGACAACTCAGATTTGAATAGAAGTTCAATCTGGAATGATGAAGATAGAAAAGATCCACCCACATGGATTCAAAAGGCACATCCAACAAGTTTTATCATTGAAACACTAGATGGCATGATGAAACCCGGAATAAGGTAAGAAATCAGGTAAGGCTTGCATGTTATGTTTCTTTAGTTAAGCCAAAAAATGTGGAAGAAGCTCTAAAAGAAGAGGTGTGGATTCAAGCTATGCAAGATGAACTTAATCAGTTTAAAAGGAATGAAGTATGAGAATTAGTTCCTAGGCCAGAAAGTGCAAATGTCATTGGAACTAAATGGATATTCAAAAATAAAACTGATGAAAGTAGTCAAGTAGTAAGGAATAAAGCTAGGCTAGTTACACAAGGTTACACACAAGTTGAAGGCATAGACTTTGATGAGACCTTTGCACCACTAGCTAGACTTGAGTCAATCAGATTACTACTTGTAATTGCTTGTTTGCTTGATTTTAAGCTGTACCAAATGGATGTTAAAATAGCATTTTTAAATGGCTATCTCAAGGAAGAAGTTTTTGTTGAACAGCCTAAGGGATTTGAAGATCTTAAACATCCTAATTTTGTGTACAGATTGCACAAAGCTTTGTATGGTTTGAAACAAGCTCTTAGAGCTTGGTATGAAAGGTTGGCAAATTTTTTGATCAAGAGAGGTTATAAAAGAGATAGCAATGATAAGACTTTGTTTATCAAACATCTATCTAACGATTTTATTGTTGCTCAAATATATGTTGATGACATTGTTTTCAGATCAACTAACAAAAGCAAAATTAATGAGTTTGTTAAGTTGATGTAGGAAGAGTTTGAGATGAGCATGGTAGCAGAAATAAATTTCTTTCTTGGATTACAGGTTAAGCAAATGAATGATGGGATATTCATATCTCAATCAAAATATGCTAAAAATCTTGTAAAGAAGTTTGGGCCTGAGAATGCAAAACTAATGAACACTCCTATCAGTACTAATATAAAACTTTCAAAGGATAATGCAGGAAAAGATGTTGATGCAAGCTTGTACAGAAGCATTATTGACAGCCTGTTATACCTCACAGCAAGCAAACCAGATTTTAGCTTTAGTGTAGGACTTTGTGCAAGGTTTCAAGCAAATCCAATAGAATCACATCTTGCAGCAGCCAAGAGAATTATCAGGTATGTTCATGGAACATGTGATTATGGAATATGGTTTTCTAAAGATATAAATGATTGTCTTGCAGGATTCAGTGATGCAGATTGGGCAGGAAATGCAGATGATAGAAAAAGTACTTCAGGAGGTTGTTTTTATCTTGGTACTAACTTGGTTTCATTGCACAGCAAGAAGCAGAATTCAATTTCTTTATCTACAGCTGAAGCCGACTACATAGCAGCAGGGAGTTGTTGTACGCAGCTATTATAGATGAAGCAAATGTTGAGTGATTATGGTATTGAACAAAAGCCTATAACTGTGTTTTGTGATAATACTAGTGTAGGGATGGCAAAACAATCCAGCTAGGGTCAGGGCCCCGGAAAATCGGGCCATCCAGGGTCGGGGAATTACCCAAAAAATCGGGGTAATTAACCGGGGCCGGGGTGCAATTTTTCTACCCGGCTGGGGCCGGTGCCGGGGACCCGGAATTGAACCCTGGTACATAAATAAATTATAAAACAATATCAATTTAATCCATCAAATTTATATTCTTAAATATAATCAATTTAATCCATCAAATTTATATTCTTAAATATAATCCCTAAGCCCATAAACTATTTTACTTAAACAATTTAAAAAGCCCAACAAGACAATACAATCCATAATAAGGCCCAGTTCAGCTTCAGCCCACCTAAATTAAAAATTTGTATACCTCATTTGTCAATTGTCATTTTTGTATTTGTAAATGCCTAATTTTTAGGCTTCTAGCACTATTGCATTTACGAATTGCAAGCAGCTCCGTAGCTCATTCTTGCATCAGTGAGTGGATCATTGAGTCATTGACAGATCGACTCGTCAAATTCAGTGCTTGCTCGGCAGCTCATTACTCATTTACTCTATCTGTAAGTTTTGTACTTTTGTTACTCATTTAATTCGTTGAAGAAGGCAGCCGTGAGTCTTGACTTCAATGTCTCCAAGATTTCGCGAAGACTTTTGTGTAATTGGTACTAATGTAGTCTTGACTACTTGTCATGTTTGTTCATAAGTTATTAATTTGAGTCTTTGACCCATACGATGCTAACCCAAAAAAAAACTCAAAGAAGTAGTTGAAAAGAGAACTGTAATGGAGAAAAGTGGAGGAAAAAGTAAAGAAGTTAAATAATTATTTTATTAAAAAGTGAGACTATAAGAGTGGGCTAACCGGCTAAGCTTTGCAGCAATTATTTTATTTGGGTACTTGGATTCGGTTTTTGATTATTTTAATCTATGATGATCAAGTTGAACATTCATTCATTGGCTATAACGTTGTTGACTCTTGAGTTTGAATGTTTGCTTGCTGTAACACATTTCTAGCCTTGAAACCTTGAAAAACATTAGCCATCATCAGCTGGTATTGTCAAGCATAGTTGCATAGGTGACTTGGACGAAAAAGTCTTCAACCTTTATACACAAAGCCATTTGACTATAAATAAAAAAATGATTAATTGGATCATCAAATTAATAAAGCTTTTAAGAGGAAATAATAATTCATTGAAACATGCATAAATTTGTAGAACACCTGAACAAAAGCAATTTTGTATACACATGCAAATCTACATAACAAAATAGCTTTATTATAGTACAAATTAGGCAAGTGAACTTACACATTTAGAGCAAAAGGATATTAAAATAGGAAGCTATTAACTAAACTAGTAGATCCATTTGTGCATGCTATGTTATTATTAATTAGCACTATATGTGGATCTTAATTAGGTTGAGATTTGGCCTTTCTACATGCCACTTTTGAGTCTTTGACATGCATGATAAAAATTAACTTACAAATTAAATTTTAATTTAACTTTCTAATCAAATACTTGTATATTTTCTTATTTCAATAATGTATTTTAATAAAATAACACCATTTAATTTAGAAATTTGATTTTATAGGACTTGCCCACTTCAATAATTTATCATGCCTTTTTTAATTGCTAATAAGTTTTGCTCACAGGTTGATCTTCAAATGTCTACTTCGGAAACACAAGAAGCACCCTCATCATTTAATGATATTTCAATGGAAGAGGATAATAATGATATAGCAAGTAATGATGAAAATTTTGTTGAGATTGAAGTTGAAGATGGATCAAATAGAAACATAGGTGGGCGTGGAGGACGTGGATGTGGAGTTGCTGGACGTTGTTCTAGTTCTAAAGAGACAATAAAAAAGCCACCACAACATCGATCGTGGGTTTGGGAGCACTATGATAAAGAGACAAGAGAAGGAAAACGGAAGGCTGTGTGTAAATATTGCAAGTATGCATTAGTTGGCCATCATACGGATGGGACAAAACATTTGGCAAATCATCTTAACACTTGCAAAAATCGAAAACAAATATTAAATGGCTAACAACAGTTGAGTTTTACCAAGAAGTAAGATTCTACTGATCTTCATGAAGTTGTAAATGTTGAGCATGTTATCCCGATACAATCAACTCCAAGAAATTGGTTGACTAGCAGAGGTGAAAATGTAAGGAGGAATATAGCAAAGAAACATTGACGAATTGATATGAAAATGATATATAAATAGACACTTATCATAGTTGTAATGCACGAACTTCCTTTATCATTTGTTGAGTATGAGGCATTTCGGGAGCTTATGTTTTATGCCCAACCATTATTTCCTCCCATGAGTAGAAATACTTTGAAGAATACAATCTTGAGTTGTATGAGACTGAAAAAGAAAAGACAATGAGGTTGCTTGAATCTTGTTCAAGTAAAATTGCAATTACTAGTGATATGTGGACGGCCACAAACCAAAGGAAAGGATATATGGTTGCAACAGCGCATTTTATTGATCATCACTGGGTGTTACAAAGCCGTATTTTGAGGTATGTTTTTTTTATAAACTATATTTCATTCACAAAGATTTTTTTTAAACACCTTTATATTGATTTTGTTCTTTTTAATGTTTTAGCTTCATTTATGTTCCATGTCCACACACTGCTGGCATACTTTCTAAAGAATTGATTCGTTGCCTGGCTGAGTGGAAACTAGATAGGAAATTGTCTTGCATTACTCTTGACAATTGTTCAACAAATGATGCCATGATTCCTTCTTTGAAGAAAGCATTTAAATCTGATAAAATGATGCTGAAAGGAAAGTTGTTTCATATGCGATGCACAACACATATTTTGAATTTGATTGTGAGAGAGGGGTTGACTGTTCTTGGAGATGGATTAGAAGCAATTGGGAACAGTGTTGCCTTTTGGATTTCCACACCTAAAAGGATTGAGAAATTTGAGAGTGTTGTTGAGGAGTTGAATGTGTCATGTAAGAAAAAGTTGACCCTCGATTGTAAAACATGATGGAATTCAACATATTTGATGCTTACAATTGCATTAGAGTATAGAGATGTGTTTGATAGTTTAGCTCTTCGTGATGAGCAATATGATTGTTGTCCTTTAGATGCACAGTGGGACTTGGCTGCATTGATGTGTAAGCATTTGAAAGTATTTATACCGTGACAAGGGCATTCTCAAGACGTAAATACCCTACATCTAACATTTTCTTCCCTCAAATTTGTGATTTGAGGTTGGAATTAACAAGATGGGAGGAATCTCCACATCAGAAGGTAAGAGACATGGCAGAGAAGATGATGGAAAAATTTGAGAAATATTGGGATGTCCTTCATGGTGTATTAGCAGTAGCTGCTGTTTTAGATCCAAGGAATAAGCTAGAATTGATTACATTCTTCTTTCCACTTATTTATGGGAATGAGGCTGATGTATATATTGAAAATGTTCGTAATACTCTTGATCAATTGGTTGAAGAGTATAGGTTAAATGTGATAACATCTGGATTAGGTGAGCAAGGTGAATCACAACCGATGGTTGATGAGTCTAGGACTATTGGAGAGAAGACAATGCAACGTGCTTTTGCATCATGAGATCGTTTTCAAGCATACAAAAATCGTAAAAGTGCCAACAAGAATAAGTCAGATTTGGATTTGTATTTGGAAGATGATCCTTTACCTGAAACTGATGATGATTTTGATGTTTTGAGTTGGTGGAAGACAAACAGTGCTAAGTTTCCTATCTTATCTGCACTTGCAAAAGATATTTTGGCCATTCCAGTTTCTACAGTGCCATTTGAGTCTGCTTTTAGTACAGGAGGTCGACATTTGAGTCCTCATCGTAGCAGATTACATCCAGATACATTGGAGGCATTAATGTGTACTCAAAATTGGTTATGGGCTGCATCACGTGGTATAATATTTATTTATTTGTTTTACTCAATATTTAAATTTTATTTGCTTCTATTTTTTGAAAGTAACTTTGTTTTCAATATGCTTATTTGTAAGGTTTTGTTCCTAAGGCTCAACTAGTTACTGCAGAAGAGATTGTGTATGTGGATGATTCAGGGCCAACACCATCATTGACGTCAACATCAGCTTGTGATTAATTTTCCTTGGCTACTTGTATTTGTTTTCATGGTAAAGGGGTTGTGCTTTAGAGATTGTGTACCGAATGATGGATTTAGCTTGGTATTGTTATTTGCTTTATAGGTCTACTTCATGTTTTATTAGCGTTTAAATATTTCTACACTTCTTGTGTACCAACCGTGTTATCTACTTAGCCTTATTTTGATGGAGTGTTTTTAACTTTATTTTTATGTGTTAGCTTTTGAATTTTGATGCAATGTTTTTAATTTTAGAAAGGAGAAGTCTTGTGTCATATGTATGTATTATGCATGGATTTAGGATGCATGTATGTAAATATGTTTATGTGTTTTTGTGCGTGAAAGTGGTCCAAATATGATGCTAGTGTTCTTGTGCTTCTAAAATTTCAAGTTGGTGTAGATGAGTTGCTTGCACTTAGATTGGGAAAGTTAACTCTAGGCCTTATGGCAAAGGTAAATCTTTTTTTTGTGGTATGATTCATGTCATCTTTAATATTGTCTTTTCTATGATATTATTATGTTTTCAACTTGCCCATTATGATCAAATTTTCCCCTAATTTTTTAAGTAACTTTAGTGTAATTAGTAAAGCTAATGGATATCTATAATATTTGTAAAAAAACCAAAGTATAAAAAAAAAAATAAAAGAGGACTTTTTATTATATAACTACTTAACATAAACTAAAGGAGGTAGCAATCTACTTTGTATGTGCAATTAGCCACATGACAGTCCAAAATCATCTTTGTAAAATAAATTAAATTCAGTTGCATTTAGAAAGATTCGAACCTAATCTACCATGGACAATATAAGGCACAACACCACTGGGCGTATAAGGAATTGAACCCGGTACCTCTGAAGCAGCATGCATGAGAGGACGCCGCTAGGCTGCAACCACCTTCGCGTAAAAGTTGCTCGCCACGTATTTATAAAATTGACAGAAACAAATCAGAATAAAAAAAAAATTGCACAACCCGGGTTTTAATCCCGGGTTATTTGAAAACCCGGCTCCGCCCGGGGTACCTTGGCCCCAGATCCGGAAAAAAATTTTGGGGAATTTCTCGGGACCGGGGTTTGAAATTCATTGCCGGGGCTGGGGCCGGGGCCGAGGCCCCAGATTTTGCCATCCCTATACTAGTGCAATAAATATTTCCAAAAATCTTGTTCAGCATTCTAGAACAAAACACATTGACATTAGATACCATTTTATAAGGGAATTGGTAGAATCTAAGGTGATACACATTGAGCACATCTCCACTAATAAACAATTGGCTGACTTATTTACTAAGGCATTGGACACAACAAGGTTTGAAAATCTAAGAACAGCCTTAGGTATCTGTCAGTTATATGAGTGAACACAGTATGCTGTTATGTTATTCATATCTGTCATATCATAAGTTTCCTTCTAATTTAGCATGTTTGAGCTATGGTATAAAATTTGTATGAATAATAGATACTAATTTAAAATGAAAAATATAGTGAAGGCTACCAATATATGATGTGTGAATGCCATCATTGATAGTAACCTCAGGGTATCTAGGAAATATGTTAAGGTCACCCATTCATGAAAAGGGCTACCTCTATATTGTGTGAAAGCTACTGTATTAAAGAAAAGTTTCCATTGAAATCAACTTTTGTGTGTGTAAGAAGCATGCTCAAGTTGTCCACTCAATTGATTCAAAATAAGCTTTCATGTGTAAATTATTCAGCTCTAAAATATGCTTCCTTAGAATGATACATACGATAATCCAGATATTACTGTTATGATATTATTAACTGTGTTCTGTTACATTTTTCATAACAATGTCCTATGTGCTTGTCCTAAATATAAGTCGCTTGTGTGTCCATGTATCAAAAAATTACCATGTCAGCAACGTTGAATTAAGGGGGAGAAGTCTCAGTGGCGGGAATCCTAATTCTATTAGTATTCCTTATTTGAATTTAAATCAAATTTGAATTGATGTGTTTAAAGGGAGTTATTAAACAGTTTTTGGAAAGGGAAGTCGTTAATAAATTTTTGTTGAAAAACAAAAATTCCTTAAAATTCGGCCTAGTATATATAACAAATAGTTTATGGGCTTCTCCTTTTCATATCATCCCTCACCTCAGTTGCTTCCCTGTCCTGCGTCTTGGTTCTCTGTTCCTGTTCTGAAAATCTTCTACAGTTCAGAAACCCTAGCTATGGCAACCTCATCAAACTCGACAGCTAGTGCTTCTTCTTCCTCAAGCGGCTCCAATCATAACAGTAGTGACAACAGTAAGTCATCTCCTGTGCAACACACATATGCAACGGTTACAGTTGATCCCACCATCAGTGAGGACGAACAAGTACCAATGAAGAAGATTAAGGACAAGGTCAAGCCAAAATACAATAAATTTCTCACAACTACAGTCAAACAGAAGTTTGTCAAGATTACTTCATAGAGAAAGCTACAGTTGGAAAGGCCAGTGAAACTCTCGGACTTCAACACATATGGTCTCAGTGAGATGATTGAGTCCAATTACTGGACTCGAATGGTATCAAACTTTCTTCCTCCTGTAAAAACTTTGATTCAGGAATTTTATGCTAATATCTCAAGTGCCATTGACAATCCTAAGAGTTTTCATTATCACAAAGTTTACTATCGGAGGAAGTTTGTGAAATTCTCTCCCAATGTCATAAACTCTTTTCTAGACATTCTAATAGGCAGTATGCATTCTGTAGATGAAGAATATAACATGGCAGAAATAGTTAAGGAAGTGACTGGTCGAACAGACATTGAATGGAAACCTAAAGATGGTCTTGACCAGAAATACCTTAGGAAGAAATACAGAGTGTTACATAAGATAGCACAGTTTAATTGGCTTTCTTCTTCCTACCAAAGTCAAATTCGGGAAGACAGAGTGAAACTTCTATTTTGTTTAGGAACTAATCGACCAATCAACTTTAGATTGTTAGCCTATAGAACAATTGTACAAATTGGTTCCTATCACTCTGATTACTATTTGCTTGTGTTCCCCTGTTTAATTTAAGGAATACTTGCTCAGAACAATATTCCTATGAGCTCTAGTGAATAGACAGAAATTCTGTCTAAGTCCATTACCAAAGGATTCCTTCAAAGATCGCATGATCAAACTGACTTACCTGCACTTGAACCAAAACCAACAAGAGTCAGGAAAAACCAATTGAAAATTGTAGAAGAAAAACTTGAATTGATCAACTCTGCTTTGACAGATATTCTGCAGGATTTGAAGGACATTAAACTCAAGCAATCTGTCTTGGAAGCTCAGTTTACAGGACAGTCACGGTCCACAGTACCACAATCCATGGAACCTGAACTTGTGATTCCCGAAAAACAAACTGAGGAAATACCAGAGGATAATGAATCACTACCTGAGGAAGCTGCTCAAATGCCATCAAGTCATGCTGCACAACCTACTACTAAGAAAGATAGAATAGCAGCACAGAAGCCAAAAGAAAAATCAATCAAGACTTCTGTCAAGGGATATAGCAGGAAGGGAAAGAAGAAACTTAAAGTGGTGAAGAAATCATCTGATCAGAAGAAGCAGAAACTAGACTCATCAGCTCCCACTTTGCAAGATGAATCTGAATCATATGAACCAATACAAGCAGATTTCGGAATGAAGCAAACCTCACCACTTGTTGAGACAGAATCTCAGGATATCCTTGTCCCTGTAGCAGCTACAGCAGAATATCATCCATCACCACCTCACTCACCAACTGTTCCAGCAGTTGAGTCACCAGTTATCTCTGCACAACAGCTTGCCACGATCACTGAAACCAATGCCAAAAGAATAGAGAGGGAGATACGTAGAGTTGTTGCTGAAGTCACTGCAACTTCATCTGATACTGCTGAAGCTCCACCAACACTAGTCCCTTCTGAATAGACAACACCAGTTGAAGCTCAACCAGACCCAGTTCCATCTGATCAGCCTACCTCCACTCCTAGGTGTCAGGTTAAACATATGGCTTGCAAATCCATCAAATGCCCTGGTAGCTCTAACTCACCACCAGTTAGAAAGTCTCCCCGACTTAGTTAGATTTTGGCCACTTGTGCTAAAACCAAGGGGGAGATAAGGGAGCCGGCTGGATTTTATTTTGATTGTTGAATTGCTAAACTATTTTATTTTGCTATCATTTCTATTATCGTTATCGTTATCTCTTTGACTCATTTGCTTCTCTCTGCTTACTAATTTTGTTTTTGTGTTATTTGTTTCTCAAAGGAATAAGTAAGAAGTGAGGGAGAGAATGAACTATATTTCTTGTGTCATATGTGCATTCTAACTACCTGCTGATTTGTGTTAAGGTTATTAATCTGCACAGTTACTTGGATGAATGTTGTGGATGAATTTGAATGCATTAGTGTTTGACAAATATTTTCATTTGTTCTGCAGATGAGTTTGATTGCATCAGTGGTTGTCAAACTTCGCTTTAGTGCTTAGATCAGTTATATGTCTTGTGATAGTGTGCTGTTATGTGATTACCAACAGCTTTCTGATTATTTCCTTGCATGGGATAGTTATCTGTTTTATAGTTCATGATAACTTCCAGTGATATCTAGCTTTTCATGGGTTGTTCTTAGAAACAGTTCAGTGTTTTCATCACAAGTTGCCAAAAAGGGGGAGATTGTTGGTGTTAACGTAATACTTGCATGTGCCATGCACATGTTGAGTTTTTGGTTAACTTGTGATAAAAATAGAAAAAGTATTTTGATTCCTATTTTACTATTTCTAGATGATTATAGGAAGTATTTGATTCACAATAAATACCTCTATAGATCAGGATAATATTTCTTGTATCCTAATCAAAATAGGAGGATATTTAATTGTATCTTAATTACTTTAGGAGTTTAACTATAAACACTTCCTATTTTATTTTATTCTAATCCTAATGTGATTTTGATTGAGATACTTATAGGAATTTTAGGAAGATTTCGACCAGACCTCTCAAAATATATCGAGTTATGAAAATAGTCGGCATAGAGAGTTTTTGCGCATTGAAGACTTGATTGTGTTCTTGAGAGATTAGGTCACGGCATTCCATGAATTCATAGAAGAAAGCTTCAACGCAAAAGGAATGTCTTTATTACTTTGATTCATTGAGTATTTGGTTCATGTATGAGAGTTAAAAATCGTACATGAGTTGTTGATTAAGTCTGAGTGAGTTAGTAGACACTTGGGATAACTTTAGGTTTGAGTGTTTATGTGATTCTGTGTCAGACTTCGGGTGTTATGTATAACTTAACAGTGTGTTATTAAGTTATCTGTGATAAAGAGTGGGCAGTGTCACTAGAGTTTAGGATCTTTGCGAAGATTTTGTTTGTCAAAGATTAGGTCAGTGTGTGAGAGTGAGTTAGCATTGTAAAAGGTCCTCAAGATTGTACAAACAAGAACTTAGTGAATTGTAGCTCTATAGCTGTCCGTGGACGTAGGTTTTTATAACTGAACCACGTAAAAATCCTCCTGTGCCAATTTACATTACAGTTTTATGTCTTGTTATTTATAACTGTATACCTCCAGAACTATCAAGAAGAAATGTCTAAAGAAACTAACATTGATCTGATCAGTGATAAGAGTTTCAGAGGTCGGAGATCTACTTATAATACAAAAACAAGATCTAGTTATACAACCTTCTATGGTGCCTCAACATAGTGGGAGGATTATAAGATAATCTCCTATAGTGCCTCATCATAGTGGGAGAATTATGAGAGAACTTGAAAAATTCATATGATTATCGTAAGATACTAGTGAAGATGAATATGATCCTACTACTTATGAAGAAGCAGTGAGTGATGTTGATGTTGAGTGTTGGCAAAAGGCTATGGAATAAAAAAATTGAATCTTTAAATTGTAGTTATGTCTATGAACTTGTTGATAAGTGTCTATTTATATATCATTTTCATATCAATTCGTCCATGTTTCTTTGCTATATTCCTTGGTATTTTTATGTTTTTGTGTGGTTTTGATATTTGTAGAAGTTTTGGAGCAACTTGCACAAAAATGGAGTAAAACCCTTCATTTTCACCTCTGCTAGTCAACCATATTCTCGGATTTAATTGTATTGATATACAATGAACCCAATGACATATTATATACCGTTGGAAAGCTCTCGAAGTCTATTTTCTGGAGAAATTTACGGTTTATAAATCCATTCAGTGTATCAAAAGTTGTAATCAAAACAGTGTGAAAAGTATAGAAATGTAATTCCACAAATCACTGTAGCATGTATAATACGGGACACTGTAGCAGGTTACTGTAGCAGAGTATTTAAACACATTTTAAGGTTTTATTTTCATAACTTGAAGAGGGGGAGAATGTGTTAGAGGCTGCGTCTTTGGATTTCTCTCATCTCTTGGAGTTCTTGAAGGAGATTGAAGGCTTGGAAAGAGGAAGAACTACAAATCCTAAGAGATTTCATTAGATTTGCTAAGTTTATCATTTCCCTTTCATCTTCTGGAATTTTTATGTATTGTATTGTATTTATGACGTTTTTGAATATGTGTAACTGAATCTGAATTGGTTGAGGGTGATTTCAAAGCCCTTGATATGGTTTTTGTGAGTTGATTGTGCAAGAAGTTGTTATCCAATTCTCTAATTGAAGTTGCTTGTATTTTCCCATATCTAATGCTTATGATTGCTTGCTGATTGTATTTGGAATGGCCAACTGAATATAATCTGGTTGTTGTCTATTGCTAGAGTAGAAATCTTGATCCGTAATTGTCTTGAATTTCTAATCCTTAGTAGCAAAATTGTGATCAGAGATTGCAATTGGAGAATACAACCTAAGTTAAATAATCCGAGCTTGTGTGTTTATTGCTTAGATCAACCTATCTTTCTTATCGTAATGCATCCATTGAATTAAATTTAGAGAGCTTGTTCTAGGTTGTTTAATGGATAGAGATTAAATAAAGAGCCTGTTTTATTTAACAACAAAGTAAGGAAAGATTGGGATAACAGAGCTTGTTGTTATCTACGGTTAATAATTTCAATGGTGTAATTGGATGACAATTCTATGATTAATTGCAAATCCATATCTCGTGGTAGAGAATAATCCCTTTAACCAGATTTCTTTCATTGTGTATTTACCAATTGATTTAACTTTGCATTGTATTATTCTTCATTTGCTTTCGTATTGAGTTTAGTTAATCAATCAACAAAACCCCCCATTTATTCTGTTTTCGCTTTCGAATAACAAATTTAATTAGAATCAATCCTCGTGGGAACGATATCTTACTCATCACTTTATTACTTGTGCGACTAGTATAGTTGCTATTTTCGAACGCATCAAGTTTTTGGCGCCGTTGCCGGGGACTGATTTTCTAATCGATTTGTTATTTTATTTTCATTGTTGATTCGTGTTTTTTTTGTTTTTCTTTTCTGATTGGTTGTGTTTAGGCGACATGGCAGTAAACTTCCAACAATTCAGCATCAGATTTGAGCCACAACTACCATGGAGAGTAAATGAGGTAGGCACTCCGAACATTGAACAACAACTTCATGAGCTAACCTTTCTTGTGGAAAACATGGCTGTAGGACATATGCAGAAATCTTATGCATGTGGGGTATATTCTACCATGGAGCATCCAATCGACATGTATCCAACTTTACAAGAAGGAGATATGGAACAAGCCAATGCCATAGGTGGATTTCCAAGACAAACAAGGCAATGGTATGATCCCTTCTCTAATACTTACAATGCCGGATGGATAGATCACCCCAATTTTAGTTACGGGAATCATCAACCGATCGCCCCAAATGGCATACCAAATTGGCCACAAGGTTTCAATCAATCTAGAGTGCAGCAACCATTTCAAATGCAACCACCACCAATGCCACAACCAGCACCACAACCAGCTCCAGAAAACCAGGTATGTCACTCCCGGATATTGTTAATGCACTTGCCACTAACACAATGCAATTCCAAGCAGGAAACTGGGGCAAGTATCCAAAACCTGGCAAATCAAATGGGACAATTGGCTACTAGCATGAGCAAATTCGAGGGCCAAGACTTAGAAAAATTATCTTCTCAAATGGTGATCAATCCAAGCGAGACTGCTAGTGCGATAACTTCACGAAGTGGAGAGCAATTAGATGTCTTACCAGGAAAATCACAAACTGATGAAGGAGATGACACCATATCCACCATGAACAAAACATTGACTTCTCAGGTAAATCCTATAACTCACATTCCTTCATATGTTACTCCTCTACTTTTTCCTAGTAGATTTGCAAAATCGAAGGAGGAACAAGAACAAAAAATCCTGGAAACTTTTCACAAAATCGAGGTAAATATACCACTTTTGGATTGTATCGAGCAAGTACCTCATTATACAAAACGTCTCAAGGAGTTATGCACCAACAAGAGAAATTTAAAAGGGAATGAGAAAGTAAGTGTGGGGGAAAATGTTTCAGCTGTATTGCAAAGAAAAATTCCTCCGAAATGCAAAGATCCAGGTACGTTCACCATTCTATGCACCATTGATAATACCAAGTTTGAGAGAGCTATGTTAGACTTAGGAGCATCTATTAATGTCATGCCATATTCTATTTATGCTTCTTTAAATCTTGGACCTTTTGCGGAAATTGGTATTACCATTCAAATTGCTGATCGTTTTAATGCATATACCAAAAGAGTTATGGAAGATGTGCTTGTGCAGGTGAATAAATTGGTTTTCCCAGCAGACTTTTATGTTCTTGAAATAGAGGATGAGACATCTCCTAATCCAACACCGATTCTTATAGGGAGACCATTCTCGAAAACTGCTAGAACCAAGATTGATGTTCATGATGGCACTCTCACCATAGAGTTTGATGGCAAGGTTAACCGTTTCAATATTTTTGAGGCAATGAGGTACCCTAGTGACTTACATTCTGTTTTTGCAGTTGACGTTATTGATTCTTTGCCGCAACAATGTTTTGTGTTAACTTGCAAGAATGGATTGGATGTAGCTATTAGTGAGCACATAGGGACAGAAAATTCTAAGGAATCAAGAATTTTGGTACAAGTGTCTAAAGAAGTGAAGGAAGCTGTGGCAAGCTTAGATAAGACTATAGCCATAACTATAAATAGGTATGATGTTTCGTATATTGAATTGTCTTTATCTAATGAGAAACTTCTTCCTTCTGTGATAAAAGCCAATATCTTGGAGCTTAAGTCACTTCCAGATAATTTGAATCATGGATTCTTGGGTGAGAATGATGCTTTGCTAGTTACAATGGAAATGGGCCTTGCACCACTACAAGAAGAGAAACTCATCCGAGTACTTAGAGATCACAAAATAGCTATTACTTGGATGATTGCTAACATCCAAGGCTGAACCATATGCATACATCATTTCTTGTTGGAAGAAGGATCCAAGCCCACTAGAAAAGCACAGCGGAGATTGGATCCTCCCATGATGGAACCAACGTCGGGCTGAGGACGTTAAACCAAGCACTTATTGGGAGGCAACCCAATGTTTTTGAAACATAAATAAAAGAAAAGAAAAGAAAAATAAAATAAGGTAATAATGATCGATTTTTGTGTCTCGAGGAGATTCCTTTCGTAGGCCATCAAATTGATCAGGTTTTATCTCTCTTTACCATCTGTCTTATTTGTTTTTATATTTTTTTACTTCTTTTTGACTTTTGTTTGCTATTGTGTTGTTATCTCTTTTATGTGTCTTTAGTTTCGTTTCTGCTCTTTTCTTTTCCTTCCTTTTGTTTAATTTGATTATTCCGTACTTCGAATTCATTTGTGCAACAGCTTGAGGAAACATCCAAACGGGACTGAAGTCATTGCTCGAAGGTTTGAAACGTGCATATCTTGGAGAAAAACAAACTCAATCGTCTTATCGGTAATATCTCTCATTTTCTCCTCTTCAATGGATGCCGATATCTTTCTATCAAACCTTTGTAAATATTTCCCTTCACTTCCTGAAAATGCTGTGTTTAAAATTTATAAAGTACGGATTACTAGACTTTGGGCATTGATGCTCCTAAATGTGCCTGCGGATATTCGATGGCTTATTGAAGCCAAGGTGAGATTGTCAGGTAAGCCTGACATTAATCTCGCAAAATACATGCCTGGCCTAGGAAAGAGCTACTACGCCAAGAGGCGAAGAGCGAAAAGGTTACAAGTATGTTATAAATGTGCTAGATGGATTTGTAACCAGACTTGTCGTCATTAGGTTTTGTGTCTAGGAATAGAGAAGATAAACTTTCATTTATTAAGAATGGTTTGAGTAATGAGTCGCTAGATAATGTTTTGTTAACTCTTGAGTCACATTCTTGTGGACTTGTTCAGCATGAATTGCTTAATCTATGGACACAATTTCGTGATGAATTGCAGTGTTATAGTCTAGGAATCTGACTAAAAACGACCCTGTTTGCCAGTTTATAAGAAAACTGGATGGGAAGCAAATCCCCGACTCATAGAAGGCGTTCAGCCGTTACTGGACGTAAAACCAGAGGAAGATGTGAGCCACAATCACAACTACTTGTATATTTGAATGTGTGTTGTTGTTGTAGAATTTTTTTTCTTGTTTCATTTGATCTGATTATCAATGTTGTTTTTGTGTTGTTGTGTTTGTTGATTTTGTTTGTTTTAATTTCAAGTTTTCTTTTTGACAAACCATATGACTACCCTATGGCATAAGTATATGTGGGAGACAAGTGTAGAGGTTTTGTCAACCTCCACCGAAAGTATATCTCTGCTTTTCATGCTTCACGTGGGAGACAAGTGTGACGGTTTTTTCAAACCCCGCCGAAAGTGTATGTCCATTTTCCATGCTTCACGTGGGAGACAAGTGTGTAGGTTTTGTCAAACCCCGCCGAAAGCATATCTCATTTTTTTCAAATCTTGGGGCGATAAATCTGCATCGAGCAACCCCCACCGAAATTATGTCCCCATGTGTCAAATTTGAGAGTTTTACGTGTGTATATATCCATCTGCATATTTTCAAATGTCATTTTATAACCTGTCTTGCACTTGAATCGCATAACACCTAACGTACATCATTGTCTTGCACAAGTTTAGAGCACTTTCAGAAATGGAGAAAACACCAATTCGGCGATTCCAAAATATATGCGTATTTTGTGGATCGCAATTTGGTAAAGATGGAGAGTTTACAACAGCAGTTCTTGATCTTGGTAGGACATTATCTGCGAGGGGTATTCATTTGATTTATGGAGGGGGTAGTCTTGGGTTAATGGGGTGTGTGTCAACAGCTGGAACCCTAGGCGGGAGCAAAGTTCTTGGCATTATCCCCAAACCTTTAGCTGTACGAGATATCGTAGGCAACACAATCGGGGAAGAGTTACAAGTCTCTAGCATGCATGAGCGTATTGCACATATGGTCATTAAATCTGATGCATTTATAGCTTTGCCCGGTGGTTATGGTACATTAGAGGAGATATTTCATATCACCTCTTGGGCACAGCTAAACATCCATCGGAAACCCATTGGTTTGTTAAATGTCAATAATTTTTTTGATGGTTTGTTGTCTTTTCTTGATCAAGCAGTAGAAAAAAACTTCATCTCACAGTCGGCGAGGCAAATCCTGGTTACAGCTTCAACTGCAGGGGAGTTAATTGACAAATTACAAGCATTCGTCTATTCGCCTGATCCAACAATAGCTCGAATAGATTGGTTTGGAGAAGGCAATAAGAGGCGTAAACAGGATTTAACGCTCCATCTGTAATCTTTATCTGTTGGTTTGCTTCACTTTTGTTTGCTTTCTTTTTATTGTGTTTATTTGAGATTTTTCATGTTATTTCTTTTGAGCTTTTTCAGGTTATTTCTTTCGCCCCAGGTAATATTTTCTAATCATGGCTTTTAGAGTGGTGGCTTAAAAAGTTTAATTCCTCTTGAAACTCATTCTGGATCTCTTCAATCCATAATGGCTGAATAAGGAGGCTAACTTCTAACTTTTTAGACCCATTCTAACTGACTTGTTTGTGTTTGCTGATTTGTTGGACTTTGTTATTTTATGAGTAAGTTTAGTTTTGTGTAATTTAGAGTTGTTGTGTGTTTTTGTCTTTATCAGTTTCGATTCGAAAAAAAAACATTGTGGAAAAACCTGAGAATGGTAGAATATGGGGTTTCCTTAACTCTTGAAACGCATTCTCTCTCAATAAATCTGTAGTTTGTTTATTTCATGTTGTTTGAAGTGTCTTGTTTCTTGTTTTGTTCTTTCATAATAAAGGTATATAGGCTGGAAACCTTAAGTCTGCGGGCTACTGGTCCTAAGGATTGTTGAAATATACAATCTTGACTCAGGTGTAACAACGCCACGTACCTCTTTTCTTGCATTTTGTGGGTCGATGATAAGATAATGATTGAATTAAGAATAACTCTTGAAAAATGATAAATGATGCATGGATATGTGTGCTTGAAATGTTTATTGATTTTGCTTTGCCTTTGATTCCTTGCGTAACATTGAGCACTAAGCCATTATCACTGAGTTATTTGTTTACTTAGAGAAAGTTTATGTAATTTAAGTGTTTCTTCAGATTTTGATGAATTCTAGAACTTGTTTGATGGTCACTCGAGGCGAAATCCTAGACTGTGCAACATTGGGGAAATGATTTAGGCCATCTTTGGACCGTTTGAGCCTTAATAGCCACCCTTGACTGAAATTGATCCCTAGTTACCCCTTTGAGCCTTTGTAAGCCTTTTTCTTGTTAACTCACTAAAAGATTTCCTAACCTCAAATGAATTTTTTTCCGAAACAGTTTATCCCTTACCCATGAGCATGTAGATCATTCACGATTACATTTTGAGCTCTGTTTGGTTTTAGGAAGTCAGAGGAGGTTGGGTTGTGTCATAAGTTCAATGCAAGTGAGTTCTATTGTGTTTGTAAAAAAAAAAAAAAAAAAAACCAATCTATACTTCTTGTCCACATACTTACACATTGAGGACAATGTGTTGTTTAAGTGTTGGGGAGGGGAAGTGTAGTAAAAAAATTGAAAAAAAAGAGAAAAAGAAAAAAAAAGAAGAAGAGAAAGGGAAGAAAAAGATATTTATACCTTGAGTGTTCTTAAAAAGAATAAAACAACAAAGTGTGGGGGTGTAGTTTCTTTTGTGTTATAAAAAAAATTAATAAAAAAGAGAGTTCGAGTGTTCTGAATAAGTTTGGGGGAGTCATTTGGTGAATAAGAATGAATTTTTTATGTCATGGGGTTGAGCTCTACATAATCTTGAATGATTTTATATGTTTGTGGGTGATTTAAGCCTAATTATTATCCCTTATCATACCTTCACCCAAGCCAAACGTTACAAGCTTAATAAAGTCCTACTTGATCCTTGGTGTTGTGCATGTCTACATTAGTGGAGAGTGACTTGAAAAGCAGGCCTATGGAGTTCATTTATACACACATCTTCAATATTAAATATGATTCATTTTTATGCATAAACTCATCTGGGTTACAAGTGATTAGGTGAGAATGGCTCTACACACACACACTTGAGGAATTGAAGTGAAGCGAAACTAATCTTTGAGATGAAATTCTTGATCAAGTGCATTATTTTGAAGTTTTCCTTGGGTTATAATTAAGTACAATCTTTGAGACCTATTTGCAAGATGAAGTATTTGTGTGTTTTAATTTTTTGCTGATTCTGTTTCGGTTTAGTTTTATTTCATATTGTCGTAGTTGCTCGAGGACTAGCAAAGTCTAAGTGTGGGGGAATTTGATAAGTGTCTATTTATATATCATTTTCATATCAATTCGTCCATGTTTCTTTGCTATATTCCTTGGTATTTTTATGTTTTTGTGTGGTTTTGATGTTTGTAGGAGTTTTGGAGCAACTTGCACAAAAATGGAGTAAAACCCTTCATTTTCACCTCTGCTAGTCAGTGATCTTCTCGGATTTAATTGTATTGATATACAATGAACCCGATGACATGTTATATACCGTTGGAAAGCTCTCGAAGTCTATTTTCTGGAGAAATTTACGGTTTATAAATCCATTCAGTGTACCAAAAGTTGTAATCAAAACAGTGTGAGAAGTATAGAAATGTAATTCCACAAATCACTGTAGCATGTATAATACGGGACACTGTAGCATTACTGTAGCAGAGTATTTAAACACATTTTAGGGTTTTATTTTCATAACTTGAAGAGGGGAGAACGTGGAGGAGGCTGCATCTTTGGATTTCTCTCATCTCTTGGAGTTCTTGAAGGAGATTGAAGGTTTGGAAAGAGGAAGAACTACAAATCCTAAGAGATTTCATCAGATTTGCTAAGTTTATCATTTCCCTTTCATCTTCTGGAATTTTTATGTATTATATTGTATTTATGACGTTTTTGAACATGTGTAACTGAATCTGAATTGGTTGAGGGTGATTTCAAAGCCCTTGATATGGTTTTTGTGAGTTGATTGTGCAAGAATTGTTATCCAATTCTCTAATTGAAGTTGCTTGTATTTTCCCATATTTAATGCTTATGATTGCTTGCTGATTGTATTTGGGTGGCCAACTGAATATAATCTGGTTGTTGTCTATTGCTAGACTAGAAATCTTGATCCGTAATTGTCTTGAATTTCTAATCATTAAGTAGCAAAATTGTGATCAGAGATTGCAATTGGAGAATACAACCTAAGTTAAATAATCCGAGCTTGTGTGTTTATTGCTTAGATCAACCTATCTTTCTTATCGTAATGCATCCATTGAATTAAATTTAGAGAGCTTGTTCTACGTTGTTTAATGGATAGAGATTAAATAAAGAGCCTGTTTTATTTAACAACAAAGTAAAGAAAGATTGGGATAACAGAGCTTGTTGTTATCTACGGTTGATAATTTCAATGGTGTAATTTGATGACAATTCTATGATTAATTTGCAAATCCATATCTTGTGGTAGAGAATAATCCATTTAACCAGATTTCTTTCATTGTGTATTTCTCAATTGATTTAACTTTGCATAGTATTATTCTTCATTTGCTTTCGTATTGAGTTTAGTTAATCAATCAACAAAACCCCCCATTTATTCTGTTTTCGCTTTCGGATAACAAATTTAATTAGAATCAATCCTCGTGGGAACGATATCTTACTCATCACTTTATTACTTGTGCGACTAGTATACTTGCTAGTTTCGAACGCATCACTTGTAGATGCACTTGATATGATAAAACCAATAGGATAGATCTATAAGAGAAAGAGAGAAATTGGTGGAAAGCTAGAGACCTTCAAGGTAAGGCTAGTGGCTAAGGGATAATACCCAAAAGGAAGAGATCGACAATGTCGAGACCTTTACGCCAATAGTTATGCTAAAATCAATTCAGATTCTCTTATCTATTGTTGCTCATTACGATTATAAGATTTGGCAAATGGACGTCAAGACAACATTTTTGAATGGAAATCTTGATGAAAGCATCTATATGGTGCAACTAGAGGATTTCATAGAAAAGGGCCAAGAGCAAAAGGTTTGCAAGTTAAAAAGATCTATCTCTGGTCTTAAGCAGGCATCAAGGTCTTGGAACATAAGGTTTGATCAGACGATCAAAACTTATAGTTTTATTAGACAAGCCATATGTCTACAAGAGAAAACAATACCAAAAGGTTGTATTACTCATTTTGTATGTTGATGATATTTTACTCATTGGGAATGACATAGAGGTACTATCGTCAGTAGTTTGGTTGGCTGAGCAATTCTAAATGAAAGATTTGGGAGAGGCGAGTTATGTTCTTAAGATCCAAGTTATAAAGGATAGGGAGAACAAAAAACTTGCATTGTCTCAGGCTTCCTACATAGAGAAGATTCTAGCAAAGTTTGCAATGCAAAACTCCAAGAAAAGATTGTTACCTTTTAGGCACGGAGTTAAACTTTCTCGAGAGTATTCTCCTAAGACTTTTCAAGAGGAAGAAGAGATAAGAGGGGTCCCATATGCCTTTGTCGTTGAGAGTCTTATCTATACAATGCTATGTACAAGACCAGATATCTGCTATGTAGTGGGAGTAGTTAGGAGGTACTAGTCAAATCGTGGTCATCAACATTAGGTTGCTATGAAGCATATATTGAAATATCTTTGTAGGATGAAGGGATATATGTTTTTGTATTCCAGAAATAATTTAACTTCGATTAGACATACAAATTCAAATTTCCAATCTGATCCAGATTCTAGAAAGTCAATCTCAAGATCAGTTTTCACTTTGGGTGGCATGGCCATAGTATGGAGGAGTATCAAGCCTTTCATTGCCAACTCTTCCATGGAGGCAGAATATGTAGTGGCTTGTGAAGTAGCTAAGGAGGCAGCTTGGCTTCGCAAATTCCTTACATATTTGGAAGTTGTTCCAATTGGGGAAAAGGCCATTACACTTATGGTGATAATAATAAGGATGTGGCTAATTCTAAGGAACCAAGAAACCACAAAAATGGAAAGCATATAGAAAGGAAGTACCACCTTGTACAAGAGATCATGCAGCGTGGAGATGTCTAAGTATGCAAGATCCCTATAGCGAAAAACTAGCTGATTTGCTTACCAAAAATCTATCGATTAAGGTCTTTGAGAGTCACCTAGAAAGCATAGAAATTGTAAAGATGTCACATCTACTCTAAGGGTACGTGGGAGATTGTTAGGAATCTGCCCCTAGAGTATGGATCTTTTTCTATAATATGTAAACATTGCCATTATAAACGAAGTATTATTATTTATAGTATGATTGTATAAATGACTAAAGGTTCTAGAGCTTGCATATTGATAAAATGTTTGTTTATATGAGACATAAATGAGACACAAAACTTTATCATCGCTCAAAACTAGTTCACAACCTATAAACAAAAGCTAAGCGTTTTGTTTGGACAAGGTTGTTGTTATTGATGCAAGACGCCCTCGAGTTAAGAACTTTGAGTTCAGGTGCAAACTCTCTTCAGAGCCCATTGAAATTCAAGTTGAATATGAGTGGACTCCAAAATATTGCCCCAAATGTTGCCAGTTTGGTCATCGTTGTCCAGAACCGGTAAAGACTTCAAGTCTAGATAAGAATGAGGCTAGCACCTCTGATAGTGCCCATTTGAGAAAAGAAAAGGATGTGACCAAGGTCACTGATTGCACCAAAATAGTTACTATTCCAGAAATTTCTGCAGTGCAAGTTGAGCCTCCGAAGGCTACTACAGTTTCGAGTGCAGAGTCAGTTTCAGATTCTGATTCTCCATCTCCTTTTGCGACTGACGAGGGTAGACTTTTGGGCACTATCAAGTGTTCTACAAATCGTGCGGCATCTATTTCCTCAGGGCGGATACCTCCTGAGTCTTCTCCCACTCGTTTTGAGCCTTTAAATGGGCTTAGTGAGGATGATCAATCTGATAGGATTGATCATACTCATTCGGACACCCCAGCTACCTCGGTAAAGAAGGGTAAGAAGAAGAAAAACAAGAAGGGTTAAAGCTCTTGTATTTTTATGTTTTAGACCGTTCGTGATCATTTCTCTTCTATGTTGTTAAGGCCGTTTGTGGCTTTTTTACTTTGTTTTAGGCTGCTTGTGGCCTTCATTTTCTATCTTTTTGTTGGATTGTATGTTTGGACTTTACGTCCTTTTGTAATTCTTGGGGTGTGCCCCTCGGATTTTTGTACATTATAACTTTTTTTGGATTTATATTACTAAGTAACTTTTCCAAAAAACAAAAGTGTTGTTTGCCTTCAATGGGGAAATGGTGAGTCTCTAACCTTTTGAAGTGGAGACTTCAGGAAAAGAAACTTATGCATTAATAAATGCATTGAACAGAACCATGTAGAAATTATCCATTTGATAGAAATACTGTAACCGAATGTGAATTTCTACATCCAAGCACTAAAAAACATTCCTACCTTAATCTTAAGTTGGTAGTGTACTTCTAGTATACAAGCTATGGTATTTAAATAAAACAAAAAGTAATACCTAAGAGAAAGGTCAATACCTTGGCTAGTTGGGATTGTAAGATTTGTATGCTAGTAGACACTATACCATAGATATGAAATTCATGACTCTGAAAGGATTGCAAAGCACCACCTTGATTGTTTTGTAAGGTTTTAAATGATAAAATCTTAATCAACTGTTTAATGAAAGATGTTCATTAAACTAAGACTTATTATAATAAATCTGAATAATTTAAATTGTGTAAAACTGGTATCAAGAGTCAAGATGTAATTGGAGGAGTAAAACTTTAAATTATACCTAACTCGAATTATTGGTATTCCATGAAGGGTAGTTATGTAAAACCTAATTCTCAATGGATATGGCTCAAAGAAATAATTTAATCTGAGCCTCACCTATTAACTTTGGCCAATTCCATTACAATTGAGATAATAAGGTACTGGTTCAAACCTACTGGAGCTTATAATTAAATATGTCCATTACCTTGGATAGCTAATCCAAAAATTGCCAGAAGAGGGATTGGATTCTGAGAAATTGCTTATTTAATTTAATAGTGTTTATTCGAGAATAAAGCCCAGGTATTAAATTAAATAAATAAATAATGGATTGGTTACTGGGCCAGATATTTAATTAATAAGATCAATTAAATATATGGGTTAATTAAATGGTTTAATTAATGAGGGCTAACACTTGGTTTGGACCCAAGTAGTGTTAAAAACCTAAAAGGCCCAATTAGGGTTTATGTGAAATTAAGCCCAAAATATAACCTAGTTCATTAGTCAATTTTAGAAAATAAAGATGACACATATGTAAAGGAGTTAGGGTTTCATGTAAAAGTTGTGAGAGCCTCTAATTGGAAAAAGACCTCCTTTCCCGAAGAAAAAATGTCAACTGCCTTAAGGGTGTACGTGAGTGACGTTTCATCTTCCCTTGAGTCCTCTGACCTTTTTTTGATCTTCTCAAGTATTCTCCAGCAAAGAAAGACACCCACTCGTCTTGTTCGACCACTTTTTAGACATACCCAATAACTAAACTAGATGAAAGCTATATAATTTTTGAAGCATGTAGTTGCAAGGTCTGAGTACCAGAGTTGATTCTGCATCCTTGAAGTGTTCAAGTTTGTCTCCTGGTTCTTATAAGGTAGGGTGTCCATTGATGTTTTGGTAAATAAAGGGGGGTCAATCAATATTTCTCTATAAATAAATAAATAAAATAACATAATTAATTGATTATTAATTAATCAATGATTATCAATGCCTAAACCTGAACAATGATGTATATAGTACTTTGAACAATGTTAAATGAATAATACTAGGGAATAGTATGTGTGAATGGTAACATGTAAATAGGACTAGACCACATTTAACGCATAATCAATATTTTGGAATAATAAACATCATCAGTAAAAATCAGTTAAAATAATATGAAAGTAAATAGATTAGGGCTATTTGGGATTTTAAAGAACTTCACTTGTCATTAGGCTTTGAATGTCTTAGAGTGGTTAAAACCCTTCTAAAGTGGGCCACAACCTTAGAGACACTCTGACCCCAATGGACCTTACGTACATCATTTCGTCCCAACTACACCTTAACCCAAGAATGTGCCCCATTTAGGGATACACACAAGTCGGGTCGGGTTTTAACAAATCTAAATTAACCTAATCACTCATTGGGTTCTAAAATTTTTCTCCGATACTAATTTTTTTTTTTTAAAACATAACCCGTTGCTAACCCCTCACCCTCGGGTCAGATCGGGTTGGTCGAGTTTAGAAAATTAAACAAAAACCCAAGTCCAAATTACACATAGCAAGTGTCTTCCCTTTTGTTTCTCTATGTTAGAATCAATAGAAACCAAAACAGAAACACACACAAAGGGAGAGAAAGAGAGAGAGACAGAGAAAGCCAATGCAACAAAGCTTTATGAATCATAAATTTTGGAATTACCATTTTCTTTCTTTACTTCAACAACTAGAAATAATAGTGTCATAGCAAAGACATCACCATTGATGGCTAATTTTCCTTTTCCTCCCCTCTCTTGGCCTTGTAATATGACTTTGGACTTGCTCTTTGTGACGTTAAATTTCATTGCTTTGGTCACCTCCTCTAGTATCTAAATGACGCTGCTTGCAGGCTTGGTTGTGGCAAATTTTAGCTCTTCCTTTTCCTCCCTCTTTTTTTCTTCAAATGGAGGGGACAAATCGAACCCTTCAGACAACGAAATGATGTGGAAGGCTTGAGCATTTCAGGTTGCTTTGATTTGTTAACATCTTTGCAGTTATTAACTTCAAATTCCTTATCCTACGACTTGGATTGAGACTATGGTTCAAACAGGCGAAGGCTAGGGTTTGAGACTTAGAGAGAATGAGATTTAGAGAGGGTTCAAATGGGTGGCAGCTATGGTTTTGAGATTAAAAATAGGGTTATATATTTCCTAACCTTGTTAGGTAAGGTCTACCATATTAATACACATAGGTCAATTAAATAGCAACAAATGTTAATTTAAAAAATTTAAAAAAATATATAATCTGGTTGAGTTAATTGGGTTTAATGTGCAAATCCGATAATGACTCGAACTCCTTCGGGTTTAACATTTTGAACTTGAAATCAGGTATAATTATTAGAGGACCTAATCACCTCCTGCTTGGATCGTATAATCTTGCGCGCCTTTAGACCCATGGGTAGCTTGGGTTTTACTTGGCTTCAATGGAGTGCTTAGGCTTGGGCCTCAATATACTTCATTACATGAGTAAAAGCATGGTGTTGAGCTTGGGCTTCTGAGTACCATTGAACCATTGAATCCTTTGATTGAATTGAAAGCCATGGTATAAACAACATTGGACAGCCTAAATAAAAAAATGGCTAGCTATTTGATTATAGGTGAGACTCAAACCAGGCCTTGAATCCATGACGTCATTGGATGTGACTATAATGAAGAAGATAGCCATATCCATCATGCCATTATGCGATTGCATGAATCCGAGCTTGTTTTGACCTTTGAGCTGAGTTTGCTCCAAATTAAGCATCAACATTAATTGTTATTAACACATAATATTTCAATGCGTTTATGAACCACTCTTAACTTTCAAGGTTTTGGTCTTATATACATTTAGGGAGTTGATTTTTATATATATTTTGAATTTTCCTCTCGTTATCTTCCTCGTTTAAGTTGAACAAGTCGATCCAAAAGGCATTAGAAAGAGAAGCTAAGTAGATTGAAATTCAACCTTGTTTAAATTGCAGGCTGTACTAAATTGATGAAAGTTTAATTGTATTGATAAACATAACCACTTTGTATAATGTCTATTGTTCAAACTTAGATTAGTGATGCACATGGGAGACTGCATGTGCTTACATTTAAGTTTCTTTGTCCACAAATTTAGTAAAAATCCTTTATTTTAGCTAGACTTGGATTAAATGATTACCAGGTGCAAGTTTCTTTGTCCATGTAATGCTATCGTATTCTTTATTGATTAATTTATAATTTTTTTTCCAAAATTCTTATTTGGTATATTCCTTACATGTTTCTTTAGGTTTATTTGAATAAAAAAGGGGTAATAGTCAAAGCTTCTAATTATAGCTTGGAGAAGTTGCTTATAGACTTCATCTAAGTACTCATTCAAGCTTATGATTTGGTGTTTTCATCGATTTACAATTGTATTTTGATCTTGAATTTTGAAGTTTTTGTCATTAGTAATCAAATTGGAGGAATATTTTGTATGCAAAATTCTTTTTTTAATGCATATTTAGTTTTTCAACATAATTGTGTTTAGTATTTTTGTTTTTGAAACTTCTGTTTTTTAAAACTTCTGTATTTCATTAACGGTTGAATATTTATCCAATAAAATATTTTTGTATGAAAATATAAAAGAATTGAATAATTAATTGATGATTTTTAGCCTTCAACATTTAAAAATTTAATGGTGCTGTGGTGCTCCAAAACTGTTAGGTATGTCATGATATAGACTTTATGGCAGTTGTCGAACTGTCACATGATTTGATGGTTATTAGTTACAAATATTTGAAACATTTATCAAATGTTGTCAAACAACTATCAACTTTTTATAATTTTCTTCAATTTTCCTAGTAAAACAAAGCACCTCTAAAACCTATATGATACCAAGCTTCATTTATAATATACATACAAGAAAAACCAACAATGCAGACACATACATATGACTTGCACTCTAATTTATATTAGAAATAGGAAGCTCATTAAACAACTCTTCTAAACCTCTTTGTTAAATTTGACTTATACAACAGGAATGAAAAGACAGTCATATCCTTGACAAGAAATGATAAATTACAAAAATACCCTTTCCTGAGGAAAAGTCTAAAATGCATTTGCTGTTGTGAGACTTCCACATGGATTTGGGGAGCTGTTCCATGTCACCTTGAAACCACTGATTGATCAGGATGCACTATGTTGCAGATATTTGATGGCGAATTCATAGAGGAAAACATGCCGAGGACTCCTTGGAGGAAAAGTGTTAGTTGGAGAAAATAAAAAAATTAAGCAATGGTATGACTGAAAGGGTTGGCATTGACTTAGATATTGAATCTGGATGTCAAAGGTTTAACTGGATTAACACAAATCTTTTCCATCCAGAATCGATCCAAGTATGAACATGTATTAGAAGAAACAATTTTAGTTGCCTGTTAACTCTAGAATGTTAGAAGGAATAATCTTGAGATGTTTTGAAGTACGGTGATGTGATTGAACAGCTTATACGTGGTAGAATGTGTGACAGACATGTTTAAAGGGTGAGAAGGAAAAATCTCAAACTATTACATATGACTTCAATTAGACTCTGGCCTTTTGGTATGCACATGGATGGTTGTATTTAGGGCAAAGATTAATATGTAGGGACTAGGACATGTTTGGACATGTTTTGAGTTATGGAGGAATACTAATATGAACCAAGGAGGAGTAGAATCATTTTTTTGGTTGAGCTACTTTCTAAAATTGAAATGTGTGAATGACTTAGGCTAAGGTTTTGTGCATGTTTGCTGGGTGATTTGAATGATTGTTGATACCTCAAAAGTAATCTAAGCTTCCTTTTATAATTGATGAATGAAATAATTGTTTAACTATGATAAGAATTATAAATGATAATATACGAATTATCTAGATAATAGGGGATAAGGTCTTAAGTATTTATCTTGGATGAATATCGTAGGATAATATAGGATAATATAAGAGATAAATTACTAAAGGTTATTTATCAAAGACAAATATTTAAGATAATATATGGATAATACATGAGAGGACTAATCCTAATCAAACCCTTTTTTACCATCTTGCCTTTCTTTATTAAAATTATTAATGACCAAAATTCCCCCAAGAAGGTTTTGGGTTCAAGAACTTGGGCTAAAGTTGGCCTCGTTCCTCTTGCTTGTGCCAACCAAACCACAATAAATTAGAGAGCCCCATGGGTGGCTTGGGTAAGTTGGTTTGAGTTAGTTTCATATTAGATACAACTTACATTACGATTAGATACAAATTTAGATGGGTTCCTTGGTATTTGGCCCTAGGCTTCAAGATACCATGAACCGTAGCCCAATAGAGTCAGATAGAGTGTACAACAAAAGGTATAGAGACCTTGTGTGCTTACAGATGGATGCTAGCTAGACTTTATATATTTTTGGGGTATTAGATTCTGAGTTCAGAGCCTTTTATTGATTATAGTATACTGGTTGCACTATGATGACATGGACTTTCTATGACAAATGTCAAATTCAAATATGTTTGGGCCTTTATCATTGACCCATTAGGCTTGGACAAAATCGAGCATTAACACTCTTTCAAGAATTTATTTAATATCTTAAGCAATAAATAATGATTGCAAACTAGGGGAACTAATTATTTAAGATAAGTCCTTTAGAATCTAGAATTACATGTAGCTACCACTATTTAGTCCGACATGGACTAAGGACTGTCCACCCCAGGCTAGGGTAAATAGTCCCATGTATAAAGAATCATATTCTCCTAATGTGAAATAGATTCCTAATTAGTCTCCTATTCAAGTTAGGATCACAACTTTGTAATTCCTAATTCCATAATGTATTTAGAAATATTAAATTAGTTTTCTAATTCAAGTCAAACACAAATTACTAATTTAATATGAGTTTCATGTTGCATAATAATTTGACACCATCATGAGTCCTACTCAAGATACGGTTCCTAATCAAAATAAGATTCCCACTTAAACTTTGATTCCTTATATTTCCTAATTGATTAAGGATTCATATTGAAGTTAGAATATTTCTAACTCTATTATGATTCCTAATCCTAATGGAATTCTTAATTGAACTAGGATTCTTAATCACATTAGGATTCCCAATTACAATGGAAATCGTAAGTATTCCTAATATAATCATACCAGGATTTCTAATCACATAAGAATTTCTTGTATAAGCATGAAACACAAGATAAACTTATGTTGATTAATCAAATATATATGCAAATAAAAAGCCTTTTACAGACTGGTAATGTCATCTATTAGACAAGTTGGAAATCCTTTGAATTATTGTCCAAGACCAAGTGTATATAATCAATTACCATAATTTGCTCATTTTAGCTTACAATATTCATATAACGAATAAATATAAAATAAAAATTGAACGAATAGCCATCGCCTCAATTTTTAATATTTTTAGGGGTATTATCATTCGTCCCCCTATTATCTCACCAAACGTAAAAAAGACTCCCAAGTTTTAAAAAATATATAGTAAACCCCCAAACTGTTAGTCTCAGTTATGTCAAGATGTCATAATGAAGGATAATATAGTCATTTCATTCTATAAGATAAGATATTTTTAATAAAATAATGAAAAGAAAAAGAAACAGCAATAAAAAATATATTTAATCTTAATAGAAATAAATAGCAAAATATTATTGAGACCCTTTTTCCTTTTACACGTTTTTTCTTCTCTCTTTCCATTTCTTTCTTCTTCAACTTCCTTCTTTATTTTCTTTTGCACATTTTTCTTCCCTTCTCTCAAATTTTTTCTTCTTTATCTTCCTCTGTCATTTTCTTTATTTTCACAAGCATTCGGGTTTGTGGATTCATTTGTTGAAGCATATCCTTGAGGTACAACAAAAAAATATGAATTGAAGATGACTGCAGAGCAAATTCATCAACATAGTGGGAAAACTTCATCTCTTGTTCTAGACCTAATCGATGGCCCCTATGCCACTGATGAGTGTGTTTTTTTCTCACAATTTAAGTATCTTTAAGCTTAATATTATGTCAGTTTTGGGTATTTTTGTTAGTTTCATGTGTGTTTTGTGTTTATGTAGGTTAAATAATGTTAGAGTACAAATGTGGAGAATTTGCAAGCAAAAATATAGCAATTTGAGCAATTACAATCATTATCTTTAAATCTCTAGGATTTTTTTGCACTGATCTACGACGAACCAGAATCATGTGATATACCGTTTGAAAGCTCCGAAAATCTACTTTTACAAGGACTTCATGGTTTGTCAACTGGAGTTTTGTATGAGAAGTTATGTGTATTTTTGTACAAAATGGCAAAATTGTAATTTTGTAATATTCAGGCATTATAGTAGGTTTAGAATTTTGCAGTTAGGGTATTTTCCTTCATTTTGAGACATCTCCCATTCGGGAGAAAAACTCTTCCCCCTCTAGAGATAGAAACTCTCACCCCTCCTATGGCAGTTGGCACAACGATTTTTGGTGTCGGAAGTTTGTAGTCACCGGATTTGTCTTCAACAGTCTAAATTACTTTTTCCCTCCTTTTTAATTATGTTTGTCGTGTGTATTTTTTTAGTATGAATTAAGTTCTGTCTTCTAGGGTTAAGATGTAGTTGAATTATGATACTTCAATCAATTGAATTCAATATATTAGTTATTTATTCCGTGATTGTTGAGCAATTAAATTATATGCTTGATGCTTGTGAAAGCCTTATCAACTTTTGCATAATTTGAGATATGAATTGAGACTGAGAAGTGATATTCATATTAGTCCTTAATTATTTTGCCATAAATCAACATGAGATGGAGATATGAATGTGGTTTGTGCAATCTTACTGATTTCTTGTATTTAATGAGTATTAATAGTGAATCAGATGAGACAAAAATGTGATTATAATATATTAATATATATTGTTGTTGCTTGAGAAAGAACAACAATTAAATCAGTAAAATCGATTGGCAATAATTAGGAATAAGGCTGCTAGTATAGTATTTAATAATTAGAGTGGATTAATCTTGGTGAAATTGGAACCCTTGTGTTTCATTTTTAATATTTTTGTAATTGTGTTCTTAGTGTTAATTTATTTCAATTGTTACTATTCAATTTTCTTACAAATCATATTTCAATTTTGATTTTTTATTTTAAATAAGAGTTAATAAAATTTCGGTAATTAGAATGACAGGACTCGTGGGAACGATATCTGTACTTTCACTTTATTACTTGTAATGATTCCGTATACTTGCGGATTTTTCGCAACAAGTTTTTGGTACCGTTGTCACAGACTATCTTGTTTATTAATATCAAAATAAATTAACTCCATTTTAGTTTGAATTTGTGTGTTATTTGTGTTTAATTTAATTTTGCATTTTTTTCTTTGTGTTTTAATTTGTATTTATTTTTCTTTTAATTCATCTACATAATTGTTTATTATTTTATTGTGTTTAATTTTTTTATTTTGGTTTAACATTTGTGTGTTATTTCTAGTTTTAAAACTTAAAAAAAATTCAGAAAAATTAAAAAAAATCTGTCAACCCCTAATTGCTAATAGGAATCACTGTTCATCACCACCACTATTCATAACTAGAATCACTGTTTATCACTGGCCATCAGTGAGTGAGACTTCACCCTCCACCTACCATTTTTCCTTCTTCACCAACACCAAACAACAATGAGAACACCTCTAAAACCTCAATCTAAGATTCGGACCACCACCTAAACCACCCTCAACTGCCATTTTTCTAATCTACATCACTCAAGATCCGACCTCCATCTTTTCTAGTCCAAATAGAGAGATCCAAGCCTCATAGCCATCGATTCTTCCTCTTCATTGCCAGAAATTTTTGGCAGGGGTGTATGTGCAAAATTTCAAGGTTGAATAATTCTGTAGGTGGCTATCTGTTATTTTTATAAAGTTTCTGGGTTCTTCTATATTTGATTGTGTGGGCTGTTTTTGCATGATTTTCTGGTTGTTTCAAATTCACTCAATGCAATTTGAGTTGTTGGAGATTGCATTGAGGTGTTGAAATTAATTGTACGATTTTTGCATTATTATGGATTATGATTTTGTGTTTGAGAACTTGTTTGTCGTGAATTTGACTTTGTAGTATTGCTTGTTTAGCACTAATTTTAGTGTGAACTCATTTTATTTATTTTTAATTAAAATTTCAGTTTTGTTTTTAATTATTTATGTGTTGATTTTTGGTGTTTGAGGTAAAGTTAAAGAAGCTATAATAAGCGGTGTGGGAATTGACTTTGCAGTTATAGATGAAATTAACTACTCACGTAGTAGCTTTATACATGGAGGTGTTAATAGCTGAAGTAAAAGCCTTATCAAGGCACTTGGGAAATTTGAATGTGGATGTTGTATGTGAATGGTGTGATGGAGATCATTGTAGTGTTAATTGCCAAGTTAGGAACCCCATTGCATTCCCAAAACACTTACTGAACCAATTTTGAACCAAACTTTCAAAGGCAACAATACTATCAATACCCAAACACCTATAATTCATCTTTGACAAATTTTCCCAACCACTCATGGTATAATGATCTTAATTGTTTTGATTCTCAATTTTTGTAGCCTAAAGAAGAGAAAAGTAGTTTGGAGGAAGCTCTTGCTCAACTTGATGCCAATTTTCTAAATTTTCAGCAAGCATTTCTGAATTTTCAACAAGCACCTCTCAATTCATGGCTGAAACAAAAAATACTTTTCAAAGCCAAGTAGCCTCAATTCGAAATCTTGAAATGCAATAAGCCATTTAGCAAGTGTGATTTCAGTGGAACCTCAAGAAGCATTCTCAAGCAGCATTGAAACAAATATTGAGGAAGTGATGATGATTACATTGGCAAGAGAGAAACAAATTGACCAACCCCATGACCATTGCAAGAAAGCTGAGAACAGACACCATTCATGCTGATTTGAGCAGAGCAGTAACATCTAGCAATATACCACCACCATATGTGCCACCAATCCCTTTTCCTCAACGTTTCAAAAGGAACAATTCAGATAAGCAAGTTCCTAAATTTCTTGATATTTTTAAAAAATTACATGTTAACATTGTTTTGAAGATTTGTTGGAGCAAACACCTAGATTTATAAGATTTATGGAAGAAACTTTGTCAAACAAGAAGAACTAGGAGAACATGAGGTGATGAAGCTAAGAGAGGAGTGCAGTACCATTTTGAGAAAGAAAGTGCCTATGAAATAAAAAATTCAGGGAGTTTTCCTTCTTCATTTAATAGAGCATTTTATAATTTTGGTGTAGCCATTATTTTGATGGTATGTTCTATTTTTATGAAACTTTGCCTTGAGGATGCATAAAATCTCTCCTAGATTAGGTTGCAGTAGCATTTTAGAGTTTAGAAATATTAATGTCATCATGGCAAATTTGCAACCATTACTTCAAAAAAATTTTGAACGCGAGCTTAAATCGACAATTCTTGAAGCAAAATCATGTGAAGAGACAATGAAGCTATCCAAATTTTCAAATCTTTGAAGAAGATTTTGACTTCAAGTCCCATTCCAGTTGAACCCGATTGAATTACCTTCAATCTCCTTTCTTTTCTTTTGTATATTTTCTTTTACTTAGTTGTTTTTGTGTTTGATTTTTACTTGCTATTTATTTTTCTTGATTTTGTTTACTTGTTTTGTTTTGCAATAACATTAGGCTAACGATGATAAACCAAGCATTACTTTGGAGGCAACCCATGAGTTTGATCTTTTATGTTTATTGTTTAATATTTTTGGAGTGTTTATATTTATTTGTTAACTGTATGACTTGAGGGTATTTTTGTCATTTTGTTTCTTGTTTTTAAGATTTTGATATTTTTATTTTATTTTGAATTATTTTTTGACTGTTTTAATTTTTGAGTCAAAGATGCCTTTTACATTTGACAGACCACACGGTTCCGATAAAGTAAAAGTGGGAGACAAGTGTGGGGAAGCAAATGCGTGCATCGATTAACCTCCCATCAAAAGTAGACTTCTTTATTTTAAATATGAGTGGAAGTAATAATTGTGCATCGAGTAAACCCCATCAATAACTATCCCCACGTTTGACAAATGAGAGCCATAATACATTGATTAATTACCACCAAAAAACAAGTGCACATGTTTTTAAGTGTGGGGAAGGGAAACGATTTCATTGTGTGGGTGAGCCTTAATTGCATATCAATCAACTCCCACCTAATTTTTCACCTCCATGAGTCAAATGCAATAACTTTCATCTCTTTTTACCTCCATAAATACAACACCTCATGTACTTAACTATCATACACATAGAATAGGTGAGTGTAAAATGGAGAGACCACCAGTTTACTGATTTCAGAAGATATGTGCATTTTGTGGATCTCAACCTGGAAGAGACGGTGATTTTGTGAGTAGTAGATAACTTGGCTAGGGTATTAGCTGCAAGGAACATAAATGTCATATTTGGAGGGGGTAACCTTGGGTTAATGGGGTGTGTTTCTATAACTGCAGTCTTAGGAGGGAGCCAAGTGTTTTGTATTATTCATTCTCCTTTAGCTGTACAAAATATAACTGGAAAAATAGTTAGGGATGAACTTAGTGTCATATCCATGCATGAACGCATGGTTGCATGCTTGCTTATTCTCATGTGTTTATAGCTTTAGTAGGTGGTTTTGGCACCTTAGAAGAAATTTTTCATATAGCCTCCTAGTCCCAACTAAGTATCCACCAAAAACCCATCGGTTTGTTAAATGTAAAAGTTTTCTTTAATAGTTTGTTAAACCAACTAAGTATCCACCTTATGCACGTTCCTTTGTTCTTTTGCGTTTTGTGGGCCTATGATAAGAAAATGATTGAATTGAAAATAACTCTTGGAAAATGATAAATGATGAATAGATCTATGTGCTTAAAATGTTGGTTGGTTTTTGCTTTGCTTTTAATTCCCTAAACAATATTGAGCACATTGCCATAATCACTAAGTTAATTGTTTTCTTAGAGAAGGTTTATGCAATTTAAGTGTTTCACAAGATTGCATTGAATTCTAAAATCTATTTGATTGTCATTTGAGGCAAAATCCTAGATGTAAAACATTAAAGAAATGATTTAGGCCATCTTTGAATCATTTAACCTTTTCTTGCAAACCCAAGGATGAATTTATTCCCTAGTTACCCCTTCATTGCCTATATAATCCTTTTTCTTTGATTTAACTCACTAAAATTTCTTCTAACCCAAAAATTAATCTTTCGAAACAGTTTTTCCCTTACCCAAAAGCATATAGATCATTCAAGACTACATTTTGAGCTATGTTATGGTTTTGGGAAGTTGAGGGAGATTGGGAGATGTAATGAGCAATGATAGTGAGTTTTGTAAAAAAAAAAAAAAACTTGTATCTTTTTTAATTCATTTCCATATTGAGGACAACGTGTCATTTAAGTGTGGGGGAGAGGTAGTTGTTTAAAACAAATGAAAAAAAAGCATGATTTGTTTTTTTGAATTCTATACCCTTGAGTGAAGTTGAGAAAAATTAAACAACTAAGTTTAGAGGTATAGATTCTTTTATTGTATGTAAATAAAGAGATTGAGTGTTGTAAATAAGTTTGGAGGAGTTACTTGGTGCGTTGTACAGAACGTGTTATGGGATTGAGGTCTACACAGTCTTGATAGATTTGTGTGTTTTTAGGTGTTTTGAACTACATTTTCATCTTTTATCACACCTTTACCATAGCCAAACATTACAAGCTTAATAAAGTCTTATTTGATCCTTACTGTTGTACTTGTCTTCATTATTGGAGAGTTTCTTGAAAAGAAGGCCTATGGCGTTCAATTTTATGCATTCATTTCCTTATCAAATTGATTCATTTTTGTGCATAAACTCATCTGGGTTGCAAGTGATTAAGTAAGAGTGGCCACACACACACCCGAGGAATTTAGGTAAGGCGAAAACTAACATGTGTGATGGAATTTTTGATCAAATGCAAAAATTTTGAAGTTTTCCTTAAGTTGTAATTTTTTTTAATCTATGAGACCTATTTGTAATTCATGTTAACTAAATACTAATTGAGTGTTTATGTTTCTGATTTGTGTTTGTATTCTTTGTTTTCCTTTGTTGTTTCTTTGTTTTGCTCGAGTACTAACAAAATGTTAGTTCGGAGGTATTTGATGAGTGAGTTTTATACTCATAATTTAAGTATCTTTAAGCTAATATTCTATTGGTTTTCGGGTATTTTGTTCGTTCCACATGCGTTTTGTGTTTATGTAGGTTAAAAAATGCCAGAGTACAAATGTGGAGAATTTGCAAGCAAAAATACAGCAATTTGAGCAATTACAATCATTATCTTTAAATGGATTGCAAACTTCTCAGATTTTTCTTTACCAATCTGCAACGAACAAGAGTCATGTGATACAACCTTTGAAAGCCCCAGAAGTCTACTTTTTAGAGAAATTTACGGTTCGTCAATCGGAGTTCTGTATGAGAAGTTATGTGCATTTTTGTATAAAATGGCAAAAATGTAATTTTGTAATATTGCCGGGCATTGTACAGGTTTAGAATTTTTTAGTTGGCCCCCTGAGTTGAAGCTTTAAATTTTTACATTTTTAGCCCTAGCCTATAAATAGGGTGTTTTCTTTTATTTTGATACATCTCCCATTCGAGAGAAGAACTCTTCCCCTTCGAGAGAGAGAAAATTTCTCCCCTCTTGTGGTGGTTAGCGTAGCAGTTTTCGATGCCAGAAGTTCGTAGTCATCGGATTTGTCTCCAACAGTCTAGTTTTCTTTTTTCCTCCTTCTTAATTATGTTTGTCGTGTGTATTTTTTTAGTATGTATTAAGTTATATCTTCTAGGGTTAAGTGTAGTTGAATTATGATACTTTAGTCAATTAAATTTAATATATTAGTTATTTATTCCGTGATTGTTGAGCAATTTAATTATATGCTTAATACTTATGAAAGTCTAATCAACTTTTGAATGATTTGAGATATAAATTGAGACTGAGAAGTGATATTCATATTAGTCCTTAATTATTTTGTCATAAATCAACATAAGATAGAGATATGAATGTGGTTTGTGCAATCTTCTTGATTTCTTGTACTTACTGAGTATTAATAGTGAATGAGATGGGAGATAGATGTGATTCTAATATATTAATATGTACCATTGTTACTTCAAAAAGAATAACAATTAAATCAGTGAAATTGATTGGCAACAATTAGGAATAAGGCTGATATTATAGTATTTAATAACTAGAGTGGATTAATCTCGATGAAATCGGAACCCTAAAGCGTTGTATTATTGTGTTTCATTTTTAATATTTTTGTAATCGTGTTCTTAGTGTTAATTTGATTTCAATTGTTACTATTCAGTTTTCTTAGAAATCATATTTCAATTTGTTTTATTTTAAATAATAGTTAATAAAATTTCGATAATTAGTAACGACAGTCCTCGTGGGAACGATATCTGTACTTTCACTTTATTACTTGTAACAATTCCGTATACTTGCGATTTTTTTGCAACAAATACTGTTGGAGAACCTGCTGCACCTTCATAGACTGTTCTCAGATATGGCACTTTGCTAGGATTCAACATATGGGTTTGGTGGAATTTTTTGAAGTTTCTTTTTCAAGATAGGAAAATTTGGGTTTCCTTTTTCGGGTGTTTAATTGGGGATGGTGAGTTTGGAGAAACTGGGATTGTACTAAGCATATTGCAAATATATATATATATTTGTAATATTCAGAAATTTCTTTTTTTTTTTGGGTTTTGAAATATTGTTTTGTTTTCTAAGTTTTTGGTTGAGGCTATGCTCTATGATTACAATTTTCCTTTTCTGGTTTTGTTTTGTATCATTTTGTATATTATTGTTGTTGGTTTTTCTGGGTTATGTTTGAGTTCATGTATCTCTTTTTTGTTTTTATTTATTTATTTATTTTTTGTCCTCTAAGTTTCTGTAAAATGGATATTATGAGATCTTATAAAAATTTGTTTTTGTTTGTTGAGAAAAGCAGAGGAAAGCGAAATTGAATTTCAAGTTGTTTGGTTACTGAGACAAATTAGGATTTGGTTCTAAAAATTTATGGTGTTGGGTTGTGGCTAGCGCTGGGTGGGCAGTGTATTGGTGCTGCGTTTGAGGTTGGCGTTGGATGTTAGATGCTAGTGGAGAGAATGCCTTTGAGGTTAGCGTTGGATGTTGGATCCTAGTGGAGAGAATGGTCGGTGTTGGATGCTGGTGGTAAGAAAGAAGAATTGAAGAGAGAAAAAAAATTGAAGAGAGGAAAAATGAATTTAGGAGAGGTGAAGAAGAATTGTAGAGGTTGGCATTGAATTCATTTGATGGATCGTTTGTATTCCCTTGAGTCTCGAGGAAGGATTTGACATAGTGTCATGGTCGCAAACATTTTGGCGGGATGAAAGCCTATTCATAGTGGTGACTCTAATGGGAATAAGAGAAGTTGATTCTGATTGGGATGCCAAATTCGGGTTGCCAAATTCTAATAACTTACTTTGTTATTTTGGGTCCTTCCATCACTACACATCGTACACAATAAGCACGAATTGCCTAAACTTGCCGTGTGGCATTGGCATGAGAAGTCTTTGGCTCCATTCGATCCTTAGATGACTCGTGTTGATACCACCACCTTTGAGCATGTATTATTGAATTGGTATAGAAAGAGACTAGTTGAAGGGGGCATCTCTCGCTCGAAGGAGCCCAAACCATTGGAACCTTGAGACTTAAGCCCATGTATATAAATCTAAAATTTTTTAATAGTATGAATGTCCAAAACCCATATTGAAATACATGTCCATGGATGTAAATTCCATATGATTAGAATAGTATCGACTCAAACCTCATGGAACCATGACCGAATGCCACATGTCAAATCACCCACAAAAACAAAATGGGGAGGCATGTGCCATGAGTTAAGATTATCATGGCTTATAGAGCCGTGTTATGATAATCATGAAGAATTCGACATCAACTTGAATGCTAGTAATTGGGAGAGAGAAACTTGCATTCCCATATCCCATGACGATGAATTGAGAATGAGACCAAAAGTCCTAGAAAAGAGACTCGACCTCACGTGTGTGGAAGGCATAAGGTTGGAAGGTTGAATGTCTGTCTATGCCCTTGTATGAGCATGCATCATATCATGCATACATACATGCATGCATGGCATTAATACCTTTGTTTTGCAGCCATCATAGCTTAGGTTAAATGAGGTGGAAGGAACTAGTTGCTAAAACGATTACACCTAGCAACAACAATCAAGAGATTGTCTAATTGAGAGCTGATATGATCGCACTCCAACAACAAATGGCCAAACTTATTGAAGCTCTACAAAATGGGCCTAACCGTCTGAGCCAGCCTCCACCCGAAGGTAATGGTGGTGATGAGGGTGAGACTAGCTAAGGTAGAGATTGGGGGAAAGACCAGATCAACTAAGATGACCCAAATCGATGATAGTTGGCCAAAGACATGGAGAAGGTCCAATCTCTCTTGAAGAAGAAGGGGTTAAAAGGGGTCGAAGACTTAGATGACATTTTGTTGATTGAAGATAATGACTTGCCACCAAAGTTTCGCAAGCCAGATTTGCCCAAGTTCAATAGAGAGACAACCCAAAAAATCACTTGAGATAGTATGTTACTGTTATGGCTACCATTCTTTTATCAAAAAAGTATATTATGAAGTACTTTATCCTATCCTTAGAAGATGATGCGGTACTTTGGTATCGTGACCTACCCAAAAGAGTTTGAGAAGATTAGAAGGAGTTATTTGAGTAGTTCGTTGAACAATATCGCCATAATACCCAACTAAGGATAACCTTCAGGGATTTAGAGATGACTTGTCAAAAGTCTAATGAGACTTTTTTGGAGTACTTGGTTCATTGGAAGCTAAAGCTGCCAAGATGACCACGAAGCCTGCAGAGAAGGACCAGGTCCGTATGGTAGTCAATGGAGCCCATCCATTCATCAATGATAGACTTGTGGGCTATCCAATCAAAACTTTTAAAGATTTGTATGATTCGGGCATCCAAATAGAAGATTTGGAGACAAGGCAGAAAAGAAGCAACAACAGTTTCCTTATAAGAAGTCAGGGGTAGTATCATCAAGTTGGTGGGTCTAGCATGAAGAATGTTGAGGTGAAAGTAGTCGTTCAACAAAAGAAGTTTAGTCGTTTGGCAAGGCCAGTGTCGAAGATCTCTGCTAGATTGAAAGCCAAAGGGGTTTTCCAGTCATTGTCACTGAGGGAGCTTCCAAATCCATTGCCAAGGAATTGGAGGCACCATGAGAAGTGTGAATCCTATTAAGTCATCGGTCACAAGATTAATGATTGCACTCCTCTTTGCCATGAAATCCAAGACTTCATTAACAAAGGTCAGATTCCGAATCCGGAGCCAGAAGAGCATAGTATAAGAAAAAACCCATTACCCAACAATAATTGGGTACCTCCTCCAACGACCAATATGATTGGGTCAAGCTTGCTCGAGGAAGAAGTAATGAACTCTTTTGAAGAAAAGAGTAGATCAACCAGGGTCAACAAAGCCAAGAGAAGGGAGAAGACCAAATTTGAGCAACAAGAAGGGTCTGCTAGAAAGGTGACCATGAAGAAAAAGCCCAAGGAAGAGAGGCTTCAGGACCAAGCACCATCAATGGACTCGTCTATTGACCTTACTGCCTTTGTCAAAAAAGTGATTAAAAACATTTGCTATGAGGATGTATTTGCTCCTAATAAGGAAGACATTGTATATGTTTCCAAGTTTAATGCAATGAAAAATTAATTTGCATACTTGTGTGATGTCTCTCCTGATAGAACTGTGCATGATAATTTGCATTTCATTAGCATATTTGACATCAATACCATTCAAACTCACGATATTAATCCTAGTATAATTGAAAACCTAAGAACATGTGCATTGCACTTGATACAAATCCTAAAGAGAGAGAGAGAGAGATTTGAAAAATTACTAAAGAAACATGAAGAAGTCTTTGCCTCGTTCTATAATGACATGCTCGAAATTGATAGAAGCATCGATGAACACATGATTTTGGTGTATTCACACATGAAGCCGGTCAAGCAAAAGTTAAGATGGTTGAGACTCAAATAGGCTCATAAAATCAAGGAAGAAGTCTCCAAGCAAATTGAAGCCAAGTTTCTAGATATGGTGAAGTACTTGAAATGATTAGCCAACATCGTGCCAGTGCCAAAGAAGTATGGAAGAGTCTGAATGTGTGTTGATTATCGAGACTTGAATAAGGCCTCACTGAAGGATGACTTTGCTTTGCCTCACATTGATGTGTTAGTGGGCCGCCGCCAATGTGATGTTTTCTTTTATAGATAGGTTTTCTGGTTACAACCAAGTAATGATAGCTAATGAAGACAAGATGAAAATGGCCTTCATTACGGAGTGGGGAACCTACTATTATAAGGTGATGCCTTTCGGATTGAAGAATGCAGGGGTAACCTACCAACGAATGGCGATGATCCTATTCCACGATATGATGCATAAGGAGATAGAAGTATATGTAGATGACATGATAATGAATTCTGTGACTCGAGATGGTCATTTTGAAGCATTAGATAGATTTCTAGAAAGGGTGAAGAATTTCAAGCTACGACTAAATCCAAAGAAGTGTATTTTTGAAGTCACCTTAGGGAAGCTATTGGGGTTCATAGTTGGTAAGAAGAGGATAGAGGCAGCTCCTAGCAAGGTTAAAGTGATTATGGATATGCCATCGCCCAAGATGAAAAAAAAAGTTAGAGGGTTTCTTGGGAAGATCCAATACATTAGTTGATTCGTCGCCAATTTGACGACAATTTATGCACTGATCTTCAAACTCCTAAAGAAGGATCAACTAGTAATGTGTAATGATCAATGTTAAGAGGCATTTGAGAAGATTAAGAAGTATTTGTAGAATTTGCCCGCTTAGAGACTACCAAAACCAGGCAAGAATTTAATTCTCTACTTGGCTCTTGAGGAGGAAGCCATTGGTACTATGCTAATACCAGAAATGAGAATAGTATGGAACACTCCATTTATTATCTTAGCAAGAAGTTGTTGCCATATGAGATGAAGCAAGTTATGTGTAAAAGGCATACTTAGCCATGGTGTGGCTCTTGAAGAAGTTAACGTATTATTTTTAGTCTTATAAGACTAAGGCTGTTTTGAAGAAAGATCCGACGAAGTATCTTTATGAAGCACCATCGTTGGTGGGGAAGCTAGCAAGATGGCTAGTTCAGTTGTCAGAATTCGAGATTGAGTATGTCATTAAGAAGGTGGTGAAAGGAAGAGCAGTTGCAAAATTTTTGGCCATGACTCTAGTCGATGATGATGAACCATAGGAGTTGGATTTCCTAGATGAATATTGGGAGGTAATCTTGGTAGTGGGGTGGAGGACGTTCTTTGACGGAGCTGTCAATCGAAATAGTGTTGGTATAGGAGTTATTCTGATCTCACCAACTGAAGAAGTCATTCCTTTTGCTAAGAAGCTGGAGTTTAGAGTCACCAATAACATTGCTAAGTATAAGGCCTGTGCCTTTGGGCTAGGAACAGTGATTGTAATGGACATTGATAAAATAGAAGTGTTAGGAGATTCAAAGTTAGTCATCTGTCAAGTCAACAAAGATTGGGATCTAAGGGAAGGAAGGTTGAAACTGTATCTTGAGCACATTAAATGGTTGATTGGGAGGTTCATGCAGTGTACCTTTACCTATCATCCCAGAAATAAGAATTAGATGGCTGATGCTTTAGCTTCTTTAATATTAGTTTGGGTGACTGGTCAAGAGCTGTTGGTGAGACCAATATTGATATCACAAGCATAGGGTCCTTGCTGCATGGAACTCCATGAAATGGAAGTTGAAGTTGATGAGAAACCATGGTTCTACGATTTGAAGAAGTATCTAGTAGAAAGAATTCTACTAGAGGAGGCCAGTGAGAAAGATAGGGTTGAACTGTAAAGGTTGACTTAGTAATTTACTTGTCATCAAGGAGTGATGCATTAGAGCATTCTAGAAGGAATGCAATTAAGTTATGTAGATGAGAAAGAAGCTAGAAGGCTTATGGAGGAATTCCGTAGTGGTGTATACAGACCACATATGAATAGGTTGATGCTTGTAAATAAGATAATGAGATTCGGCTTTTATTGGCTAACCACAGAGACGGATTGCATCTAATTTGTGAAGAGGTGTTACTAGTGCTAGATCAATGGAAATTTGATTCACCAACACCCATGGAGCTATAAGGAATAATGGCATTATAGCCTTTTGTTGCATGGGACATTATAGGCAAAATAAAGCTATTAGCCTTTAATGGCCATCGACATATGGTGGTGGTGATTAACAACTTCATCAAATGGATAGAAGCTAAGTCTTACAATAAACTGAGACTAAAGCAGAAGGCGAAGTTCATCGAGAAGAATATCATATGTAGATTTGGAGTACCACATCACGTCGTGACTGACAATGGGGTTTATTTCCAAGCTGAGACTAAAGCCTTGTTTGAGAAGTATGGGATTCAGTACCATAAGTCATCTCTGTATTGACTGCAAGCAAATAGAGCAATAGAAGTGACCAATAAGAACATCAAGAAGATGTGGCCGAGATGGTGCATACATACAAAGATTGGGTTGAGAAGTTATTATTTGTACTATAGGGTTATAGAATGACACCTAGAAGTTCACGGGCATGACACCCTTCTCATTGGTGTATGGTTCAGAAGCAATCTTACTAATTGAGATAGAAATGAAATTAGAGAGGGTTCTGATGGAAGCAAAAATTCTTGAGGGGAAATGGATTCAAAATAGATGTGACTAGTTGGCCATAATTGATGAGGAAAGAATGAAGGCCAGATACCATATACAGTTGTACCAAAAGCGGGTTTGCTCGAGCCGTTAACAAGAGAATAAAGGCAAGGGAATTCAAAGAAAGGGAATTTGTCCTTAAACAAGCAAGTCTAATATTGTTTGATCCATGAGGGATATTCAAACCCAATTAAGGGGCCCCATTCATTGTGAGGAAGGTCATGTCTAGTAGAGCCATCATCTTATCAAACATGGAAGGGAATGAGTTCATGGAGCCCATCAACATGGATAGGCTGAAGAAGTACTATGTGTGAAAGTGAGAATAAAAGAAAAGAGCGAGAGGAAAAATAATTAATTAGAAAACCGAAAATGATTGATTAATGATAGGAGTTGTCTCATTGTGCACATATTGCTCGAAACAAAACGATTGTGTTTTTATTAATGAAATGAAATTTTTTGAAAACAAATATGCCTTTGAAATGTCTCATTATTTTGTATGATAACAAAAGGAAAACATCTAACATCTAATCTAACAATGAAATTGTCAATGTTGTCTTTGCCTCTTTGCTAGACTACGAATAGGCTTGCCATATCTTTCATGACACTATCTAGCTCGAATAGCTAGATCAGAAATGGAAGCCTGAAGGGTCACCTAATCCTTGTATTGGTTGTCTGTCTCAAAGCCAGGATCATGGAGCATGTTCCTCTCGATAGTCAGATGTAGCCAAAAATCCATCACATGCTTTAGATAGCGAGTAAATAGTCTGCCAGGATCAAAAGTAGTAGGTGAATCCACGATCCTCTACTTAAGCCCATACTGCTAATGCAGTCTGGTAGGATTATAAAATGAACTGTGGGTGAAACCCACCAAAGGTATGAGTGCGATGTAGGTCTTGATTGTTATGTGGTCCAGCCTCCACCATGGATAGTGTCAACAGATCTGAGTATTAATGACTTGAAGCCGATCAACCCAAGAAGAATGTCTCTCAAGTCTCCTCCTCGTATGAAGTCGGTGGTTATAACAAAAAATATCCCCCTCAGGCGGTGCTAGAATAGACAGCTTCTCTTGTAGCCAGATCTAAAAAACAAATAAAAAATATAATAAGAAAAAGCATGCTAAGTCGAAAACTTAAAAATGTGACTTAGGTAAAAATTAAGGTAAGCCTACTAAGTTGAAACCCGAAAGGACAGCTTAAACAAAAGTTAGGGCAGAGAAAAAAAGAATAAAGAAAAAGATCGTTGAGTTGAAAACCTAAAAAGGGTGGCTCAGGTAAAAGTTAGGGTAAGCTCACTAAGTAGAAAACCCAAAAGGACATCTTAGACAAAAACTAGACCATGAAAAAGAAAAAAAGAAAAAGAAAATAAACTTGCTAAGTTGAAAACCTGAAAGGGCAACTTAAGGAAAAATAAAGGTGAAAAGAAAAATGCTTGAAGAAGCAAAAGACTACCATTGAACCTCTGACTTGAGCAATCTTGATGTGGTCCAATCTAATCAATGCCTTAGTAAGAATCAAGCGAACTGTCATTAAACCAGGTCCCATCTGACGAATGATGGCCACAAGATGTGGGTCTCCAAGACCATCTGGCATAACCAATAGAAATTGTGCAAGAAGGCAGAATTCAAGAAGGCCAATTGGATGAGGTCTTATCCATTATCTCAAGCAAAAACATGATGGAATACAATGTCACTTTATCACCTCTCATGGTAGAAATCGAAAAGTCGAAGAAATTGACAAGATAAGACATTAACAATGTCTTAATAGTAGGCAGAATGATGCTCTCAGAATCGGATGAATGAGCACCAATATGACAAAGAATTCCTCATACAGGGGGTAAAGCTCTTACATGTTGAAGCGAAAGAGGTGATCATGAGAATCCCAAAAGGCCGTGCACTCCTTGATAAAAGGAATGTTGAGCTTCACATGTCAAAGGAACTTCAATTTGTAGAGACCGTTAGACTCATGCAACTTCCAGTGATCATCTTTTAGAAGCTTCCAAAGAGGCTAACGGGTCTTGAAAGAGGCCTCAGGCATAGTGAAAAGTGTGAAGAGGTTCAAAGAATGTGAAAGGAAGCTCGAAAAACGAGAGAGGAAGTGTTGAAGAGTATGGAGAGAAGCACAAGAAAAGCAGCACTTAAATAGTACAAGAAACGAAGTAGAAAAGGAAAGAGGAAGAGGAGTGGCCAGTAAGTAGTGGAAGGACTACCTACTGACTTTCCCACCACTGGCCAATGATGGTAAGACAGCTGATCAGCTCCAATAGCTAGCTGGCATGGTTAGAGTAAAGACCTTCCAACTTCATTTTCTTGTTTTTCCGACTTCTAGTTTGTGTATCGACGAGCAGTTTCGAGTGTGTGACTTCCAAATTTTGTAATTTTGTTTAAAATTAATAAATAATAATGTAGAAACAAATTTGAACAAATTTGGTTGTAAATTAGTGAAAACATGCTCAGTATAAAAAGCAGTGTAGGAAGTTGAAACTAGAAAATTTTCACTAAAGTCTTTGAAATTTGTTCATATAACTAATTGCTTTGATTGTACATCATGAAAATTCAAAGCATAAAAGTTTATATGGAGAAGCAAAATGGACGAAAGAAAGAAATCAACATGAAGAAAACCGATGACGACAATCCTCACTCATTACCATCATTACTATCATCTATAGAAAATGCAGCAACTTGGGCTTGAAGGCACTCAATCTCTCACTCCAAATGATCATTCTCCTGATCATTTGTCTAATTCAAGTAAGAAGCATATAGTTAAAAAAGCTGTTAAGATAGAAATCATGCATACATAAAGTACAGAATATTGTTTACCTGATACTGGTGAGATATCAGCAAGACATAGCAATGAGAAGCAGCTTGCATTCGAAAGACACGTTCCATGGAATATCGTGGTACTTGCATTACAATGAATTTTCATGACTAACAAATATTTGAAGAATAATAGGAAACTTGAAGAATACAAAGTCAAGAGACTTACTAGAATGATATCATGAGGAATGAAAGGCACAGGAAAGGTTGGATCCTCAGTGATCACATGGCTACTGATTCTACGATTAAACTACATTGCTAAGGTTAGCTTGAAGATCACCATTCATATGACCAGCTAGAATGGCTAAAGTAGCTGTAGACGTTGGAGGTGGAATGGCTGCTTAATAGTAACAACAAAAGCGGTACTGAAGGAAGAAACCCTCGATCTCTTTCCACAACGGGTAGAAGAGCTACCAGCATGGTTGGAAGAGCCACGAGTAGCACTAGCAGCGAGATAGGGAACCTCATCAGCAAGACGACCTGTCCTAGTATACAACAATGTGGCTTGAGCCCACTTAGCATAAAAAACTGTCACTACAAGGAACTCCTCGCTCAAGTGAATCCTAATAGTGTATATAGTCACCTCTACTCCATGGACAAGTTAGCAAAATCTATCATCAAGATTGGTAGAGCAAGAGCGATCTGACAATAATCTGGACCTCTGAACCAATCCCAAACTCAATCATCTAGACACCATATCATGCTGTCAACACATGGAAGAAGAATGTAGTAGTTGACTAGTTCTCAACAAGCCCCTACCACTCATAATGAATCTACGAAGGATAGAAGTGTGGTGAGATTATGATATAAATAAGAATAACGTAACTGTAACGTCTTTTATCTTGTCCTAGGTCATCATATGGATGTAATCAAGAAAAAAATTTAGCTCGTGAGATCTTTTAAGCTCCACATGACGTGCAGCCCACCTCTTCATTCGAGGAAAAGAAAAGTCCTGAGAAGTAGGAGTTAGGGAAGGTAGTATGCCTAACTCGTAGGCCCACATCTGTTATAAACAAAACAAAATCATAAATGGAATTCATGCAAACAAAACGCAAAGGTGTAAAAAGGAAAGAAATTACCTCAAGTAATGAAGCAAAATCAATAATTGCGATAACACCTTGACAGGTATCGTCTAAACCAAAGTACAACTGGCTGAGAGCAGCACGACCCTAATAGAAGGTCCTCACTTGATCGAGATTTCGGAGGGTAAGGCCCAAAGTCAAGAAGGTAGTGTTTGACGCATTGGCGAAAAGCATCGAGCCAAGCATATACATGATGAAGCTACGTGCATACTGATTACCTCAACTAGATTCAGATCCGATCTCCTTTTCCAAATGTAATGTGTTAAATTGGGATGTTGTTCCTGATCTTCATGTTGCATGTAAGTAATGACGAACCAAATCTCTCGAATCCGTAATGCAAGCATCAATAAGTACAACCTCTCCACCACACGGAAGGCCAGTTAGAGTGGCAATGTTAAAAGGCGTGATAGTCATCTCACCAATTGAAAGGTGGAAAGTATGAGTCATATCCATCCACCTTTCGCATAGAGCAGCCAGTTCTCAATGATCAGTGTGCCAATTGATATCTTGTTCCTAACAGCCTCATTCTCTATCTCTAAGAACCAACTCTGGGCTCCAAAAAATAATCCACACATCTTGTTCTCATAGAAGTCCTAAGGCAAGAAATTGAAGTCTCTACATGAATACATGCCTAGAAAATTCCTAGAAAATAGAAAAGTGAAGAATGAAGAGGAATGCATACCTAGTTGATCATGTGGGAATCCAACTCATAGACAATAGGCACCTTTTGGTCTCTTGGAAGACCTCTCAATGTCGATCTCTACACCACATCTCTCTCATTCAAGTCAAGATGGACTAGTATACTCGCCATTAGAAAGATAAAGTCGAGACAAACTCGTGGGAGAAAACCAAAAGCAAATCAGGTGAAAAACAAAGTAATGGCATGTGAATGAAGTTTGGGAAGATGAAAGGTCTCTATATAAACTCTCCACTACTGGGTGACTATTGGCTGACTGCTAGTCAACAATCAAACTATCAGTCGGTAGTCCTCCCACAGCCAACTGATTGTCCTTTTAATGAAGGGCAAAAGGATAAAAGCCAAAGTGAAAAAGAAAAGAAAAAGAAAAGAAAGAAGAGAAGAGAAAAAAAAAGAGAAAAGAATAGAGAGAAAGAAGAGAAGAGAAAGAAAGAAACAAGAGAAAAGAAAAGAAAAGAGAAGAAAAACTTTACATCGACCTTGAAACTGATAGAATTTTCAAACGTACTGGTGACAAGCACTTGGCCATGGCAATAGCTTAGCAACTCACAAGGAAAGATGCAATCTTCGACCGGAATCACATGGAAGAATTCCTCTAGAGACTAGAAAATAGCTTGTTAAAGAACATACCGAGTGAGGTAAAATTTGAATTGATCTTAAATCATGATGTATGATATTTTGCAAGAATTTACAAGGACAACAGGAAGATCCCCAGTAAGTCTAAGAATCAACAACATGATATGAACTACCTCAATAAAGGGTCCTACGAATGCAAAATCTGAAGAGATCAAGAACAAAGAATGCTAAAGCATAGTAAATCAAAATTTTTCACGAGTGAACTGGAAGAAATCAAGAATAAAAGCAAGAATACTCAGAAGAAGGGCATGAAACCTAACAAATAAAAAGTCTAAAGAGATCAAAGAAGAATGAAGAATACTCAACCAAAGGCATGAAAAATGAAAAGGTCTAAAGACCATGAAGTAGTGCATGATAGACGTCTTTCCAGTAGGCATGCATTAGAAGAAACCCTAGGAAGTAGATGCACTTAAGAGTATTTTAAGTCCTTAGAATAGGCACAAGCGCTAAGAAGAGGTGCATGGAAGAGTGTTAAAAACCATAGGAAGTAGGTGTACTTAAGAGTGTTTTAAGCCCTTAGAATAGCCACAAGGCCTAAGAAGAGGCACACTGACAAATGTTGAAAACCTTACGTAGTAGGTGCACTTAAGAGTGTTTTAAGTCTTTAGAATAGGCACAAGTTCTTAGAAGAGGCCTACAGAAGACTGTTTAAAAACCCTAGAAACTAGCTGCACTTAATAGTGTTTGAAGCCTTTAGAATAGACGCACAGAAGAGTGCTAACAAACCTTAGAAAGTAGGTACATTGAAGAGTGTTTCATCTTGATGAACACTTAAATACGTGTATTTAGTAAGAGATTAATTCATCATATTGCACTAATAGTTTCATTAAATTTTTTAACTTAAGCATATTTGTAGCATTTGCATCTTTTAAATTAGCTTCATCTTAATTTCAATTTTGTTGCAGGTTTGGTAAAATGAGCATAACTTTCTATATATAGATCAAAATAGTGCAAATCTTTATTTTTTTTGAAAATTTGAATAAATTTTCTAAAAGATTGTTTTTCACAAGCATCATGAAATTCGAGCTTTTAGTGGACCAAAAATGGGCTTAAAGCGAACCTATCTGTAGTTTCAGCCTAGTCTAACCATGCCTTCATATTTTGACTATGTCTATTGATATACGTATCCAAATCATATGAATCAAGATGTTCTAGAAAGCTGAGAAAAATATCTACAACTTTCATGAAGGCATGTAATCAAAATTTTAAATATTTCGATGCTGAAATTAGTGGTCAAAGTTGTTCACATGATGATCGAAATTGTCAACAAAATATTTTACAATTGTCCCTTATGATTTGACAAGTTTGCCCCCGAATGTTTCTATAAATAGAAGTGCATTGTGATCTATTAGGGCATCTTGGCTTTTGGCTGAGATCTTTTACCATTGTGTCTTCTCTCCTTTGTTTTGTTTTCTTAATATTATTAACAAATCATTTTCTTCTTAAAATTTATTTTATTTCTTGCATAATGTCTTGCTAAATGCTCTCTTGTTAAGGTGAAAGGGTGAAATCCTTGATGTTAGAATAAGGATTTTCTAATCCTTTGATTTTTGCTTAAAAATCATAATCTAGAGTTGTTTATTTTATGTGTTTTATATTTATTTTCTTAATCAATCTTGACACCACTCGTAAAGTGGAGGTCTTGTTTAGATAATCCTTGGCACATCAAATGCTTGGATCCTTTTCTAGACTGTGAATAGGGCTTTCTTCCTGCCAGAGAGTTTGTGACCATGACACTGTGTTAAAGTCTCTTTTTGAGACTTAAGGAACACAAATGAGCCACGGGCATGTCTGGAGAAAGGAGTCGCCACCCAATTATGCAATTGGGAATGAATGGGGTCAATCCGATCCCTCGCTTCGGGACCTAAACTACCCTCCTCTCTTCAGAGATAGGTTAGGGATCCACTTGGGACATACCAAATAAGAATGTCTCATGTTGTTACTTAGTCTGCTTAAATGGTTAATTTTATGCACACATTCTCAATTTTATCTTCAATAAGCATGTTAAGTGATTGTTCAATTAAAATAGTTGTATATTCATACAAAGAAAGAGAGAGGAGAATAGATTACATTTTCGTCATACATGGGGGAAGGGGAAAGGATTACAACATTGCTATTCAACAATAATATAATGTTCCATACATTCACATACATTCGAAACTCAATAGATGATGAATTCCTCACCACCATATGTGAGTCTATTCAACGTCTATTCAAGTTTCTTACATATCCATAACTTAGGAATACATTCTTAGTGATGGTCCCTCACCATCAATATGAGTCCACCATCACTTCATGGCATCATACAGTTACAATTCATAATATACAAACATTCGTACATTATAAATCAAACAAAGCCATAATCTAATGTCATGGCATTCTAGCCTAGATTTTGATAAATTCTATCGTGGCAGTTTTACCTATTGCTATTCTAGCATAACTCATATCAAGTATCATCATGGCATTTCTAGCCTAAAACATAGCATTCATGACATATTCTAGCTAATTCATGGCATTCATGGCATATTCTTAGCCTAATTCAAACATTCAACAATCATAGCATTCAAGGGCAAAATGGTAATTCAACCTATTCGATGCTATTTCCTAGCACTCATCAAAGCAAATAAGTTTTCCTATCATGATTCTAATCATGTGCTCTTAAGCATGATTCTAAACATGTCCTCCTAATCATGGTTCTAAGCATTCGTAGAGAAAGTAAATTCCTAAGCATGATTCTAAAAAAGGAAAGTTTGCGGACTTACCTTGACATCCTTATCCATCTTACATAACAAATTGGGTTAGCTCAATTTATAATAACTCTAGACATGTTCCTAAGCATAAAAACAATCCTAAACACACTTCTTCTAAGCAAGAAAAATAAAAGAAAGTAGGAGGGGGGAGAGAATTCTACTCTTAAGACGTACCCTTTCCGAGTTTAGAGAAATAGAATGCCTAAAAAAATTATACCAAAAAGACTTCTCGAGTTCTCGAGTGTGTCTTCAAGAGGGAGAAAGATGATTGTATTTGACAATTGGTGTGAATTGCAAAGTGGAGGGAGTAGGGTTTTTATAGGAGAGGGGTGCAAATGAAAAAGGAAGTTTTCTAAGCAAATTTCCATAAATAAACCAACAAGGGTCGAGCGGCCATCTTCAGACAGTCGGGTGGCCATCTGATGGATGCCCGACCATTGGCTAACAGTCGAGTGGCTATCAGATGGTCGGGCTATTATCTTGGATACCCGGGCGGCAGTCTGATGGTCGGTCGGCCAATTTCCTTTTGGCCTCTTCCTTTTTTATCATCGTTCGATGTAGTCCTTTCAAACCTTTGCTTCTTCAATTGGACATAACTTTTGGAATTCAACTCCGATTTGTAATCCATAAATTTCTATGAAAACTAGACATCTGTAGCTTTGTAATAGTATATGACTCATCATCAGATTCCTCTTGGATTAATTTATGTGATTTTTCAAATTCATGTGTCAATTTTCCAAAATCTTCACTAACTTCTTTTCACCCTTCTCTTCTTGACTCTCAAGGGCATTTTGATCATTTTCTTTGCTCAACATTCATATTCATTTCATTCTTGAGCCTCAAAAATTTAGTGTCTACATAGATGTCATATGGTTCTTTCTTACTGACACAAGTCTAGTTAAGAACCTTGATTTGTTGTAGATATATGGTGATTAGCATATTGGATGCTTGAACCCATTTACAAGAAGTGGTATAAATATTGGAAATGAAATCCATGTAACTAAAATGGGTCTAAAAGAAATACCTTCTGATTAAAACCTCCTTGACGTGTGGATTCTAATTGAGTTATAATTGAGTTGTTTATCCTTATTTGATATATCAAGGGCGGATCCCCTAACCTTATCTTTCATTGTTGTTGTGTTAATTTCTCTTACTTGTGTATTTCATTTATTCTCGTTTATTACTTATGAACTTACTATTTCATTTGTTATAGTAGGTTTTACTACCTATTTCCATGGATGGTTTTACCACCCTTTATTTTTTTTTAAATTTGAATAGTCGGTTGTACTGCCTACCATCTTTACTTTTATTTGTCAATATTATCTTGTTATTTATTTCAATTATTCTTATCATATTTGCTTACCCTTTAGCTTGTATCGCGAAGTTCCTTTCCTTGTGGATCGACCCTGGTTTTGTTGGGTTTATTACTTTGACATTCATTTACTTGAGAGATAATCATTTTTTGGACGTGTCAAGTTTTGACGCCGTTGCCAAGGAAGGTAAAATTTGGCATGCAAAATTTGTGCTTATCTTTTTCTTTCATTTTCTCTTTTAAAATTGCATGAAAATTTGGTCATGCACATCTAGTGGTAGACTTGTGAGGAAATAAGATCTAAAATGAGAAACAGGAATACTTCCAATTTTGCTTGTCAAATTTTACCTTCCCCAGCAATGACGCTAAAAACTTGACACATCTAAAAAATGATTACCTCTCAAATATAGAAATGTCGAAGTAATAAACTCGGTAAGACCA
>SNVD02015059.1:42372-94872 GCA_013180625.2 Boswellia sacra | reverse complement strand
CACACCATGGGCAGCAAATGCTGCATGATGTGCAGCAATGTGCTGCACCGTGGGCTGCCAACGTGCAGCGAATCGTGCCAACCTCAAAAATCTTCCGCCAAACCGCTTCCAAAACTCAATCAAACGCCACCTAAAATCATTTTCGGACTCCCAAAGCCCCCCAAAAAGATTTCACCTCGCTCCGGCGTCGTTTGGGTGCTTTTCCAATTTTGCCCTTTCTCTCTCTAAAAATTCACTCCGAAGCCCCCACGGCGCCCGAAACCCCCAACTCTCTTTTCCCATCGATTCCTCCCATTTTTCTTGCTCCCCTCGCAAATTCTCAGCCCCAACGCCCCACAAACGCTCCGTCGTCCAGCCCCTTGTGACAGCTCACATACCACCAACTTTCCTTTGTGCAATGTGCATGTTGCAATAGTTGTAGATCAATTACATTATAACAATAGTGGCCTTATGTTAAAACTACTGACTACACTTTTCCAAATGCTAATAAACTTATTAAAGTGCGGACCCAATGGCTTGAACCCTTGTCAAAAGGAAAAATGGAAGGAATGCTTGCCGTCTTGCCATCATTAAAGTTAAAATGTGATATGAGATTAGTTCTTTATGTTAAAAGTTGCCAACGGTAAAATAAATTACTTTTCCAAGATTTTATTATTCCCACATAGAAATTTGGACAAAATGTTAACACTTTTAGTGTCGAAACAGAATTTAAATGATTTTTAATTAGAATAAAAAAGCTTCGAAAGTGTTGTAAGTTGACAAAATGGCCCAAAACATAGTAAAAAGGCCATAAAATGGGTCAAAAAATGGCCCCAAGCTCCTCTGGAACTTGCCCACGCTATTCTCCTCGAAAAGTTATGCAGTTTAAAAAAAAAAATTGCCCCGATCGGACCTCCGACCGCAAAGTTATCGACGTCCGAAGTTTTGCCCTAAATCCACTGCCTTATGAACAAAGCCAACGGAACCAAGGGGGGATGGCGCTGTTAGTAAACGTGTCTCATGGGACATTTCTGAATGGCAGAGGGTCAGGTCTGTGATGCCCCGGGTGTTAAATGACATATCTATATATTGCTGGGGTCTATAGGTTATTTTCCTGATTTATATAAACACAGAATTTCCTTCCCTCCGTTTTCAATCAAACAGAATAAATAAAACAAAACCCTTGGTTGACTCCTCTGCTTTGTCTGTCCGTCCGTCTGCCATCTTCTCCTAAACCTCTAATGAACGTATTCCGTTTAGAAAAAACTTAATGGGGAGGTACAGAATAGGTGCTCAACCAAAGGCCACACTTCATACCAACTCTAATGCTGCAGTCCACCAGGGGGGTTCATCAGAGGGAGGCAAGTAGACAAAAATGGAATATGAAATCGTGGATACACAAACCCGGAATCACTCGCACCATGTAGCCAGGACTTCTGCACCATTAAGCTTGTATCTAATAATACTTTGGGCCATATCATTTTTGTTGATTTTTGGATCTGCGAACTAGTTTTTTACCGACTGAAGCTCTTCTCGGTCAATTCTTTGTTGTTCAAATTTCTGCCATTACTTTCCTACCTGTATATATTCCATGGCTGCATTTATTATTCGCTTCATAATTTTACAGGCTTCGTTTTTATGTAAACCCATACAGAAGAGGCTTCTGCTGATGTTCAGGTCAGAATCATCTTTTTCTTCCGGTATTAATGACACGCTTATAGCACTAAGGAGTATTCTTATGCCTTCCGACTTGAACGAAATATTCTGTTTGAAGACCGTCGTGTAATACTCCGAGAATTTTCCCATTTTCGTGATGAATGTCTATGGAAAATATAGTGGAAATTATGTTTAATATTTGTCTTTTGCATTTATTTTGTCATGGCATATGCATATGTTTTGAGCGTTAGTAAACAGACTTTGTTGCGGCCTTGAATGATGGCTCCAGTTCTACTCACAAGCTTTCAAATCGAAACTAGTACTAATAGTTAACGTATTAATTTTGGCACTGCAAATATGCACCAGGACTTGTTATTGCTCTATATTTTTTATTATATCATCATGCAGGACTTACTGATTTTCTAATAATTGCCCTGTGCTTTTGCATAAGGTGTTACTAGTTGTGGGAAGGCTCATACAATGCTACAAAGTCGCAGGATGGAGATTATCTGCCTTGCCCCAAAATAAAATTTAAGAGTATTTGTCTTAAGTTTTTGTGTGTGTGTGTGTGTATTCTGTTTTGTTCTTTTTTTTTTTTTTTAATTGCCTTGCCTGATTGTGGTTTGCTGTTTTTGCTGGTGAAAGGGGCACTGGCTTGTTGATGCCGATTGATCTGGTGGACAATTGTTATTACTACTTCGGGTTACCACTGTTAATGAGTAAAAGGCTAACTTCTTTACTAGAATACTAGTTGTAGTAGATTATGTTGCACTTTAATATTGCATATCCTTTGGGATTCAGGGCTGTGCAGCAGATTGGTCTGAGATCATTGTGTTTTCTATTCATAGGATCAGATTGGCTGTATTGCATTAGTTTGTTGATTAAATTTCTAGCAAGTAACTGAAAACATTATAACCTTTTTTTTTTCTCTCTTTTTCTTCTGAGTAATCTTGTTTATGATATTTCAGACACCTGCACGGGAGTTCCTTCTTCATGTTTCATATCCAGAATTTTACAATGAAGTCAGGTTCAGACATTCTTTTACCTTTGATATTTTTTTTCACAGAATCTTGTATCACCTGTATTAAAATTTTCTGTTGCTTTTTAAGCCACCACCTTCAATTTAGGAGTTCTTTGGAATGCGGAAGTAAGATACATATTTATAATGCAGAAGTTCTGTTATAATCTCTTGCTGGGGATTTTGCTTAAAGGGGACTTTCTGGGTTTTTTAGAATTATCATCTTTACATGTTTAAAGAGATAGCAGTCTGAGGTTCCAATTGTTTTAAATCTATTGAAATTCCCTGTCTTTACTGATGGGTGCTTGTCTATTGATTAATTAAAATAATGTTAATATTGCTGTATCGCCTTTGTATGTGTTCCACACCTTGTCGAAGCTTGATAATAATTGCTTTTGCATCTTTGGACTTTTAATTTAACATAATTTTATCAAATTGTTTCCTATGATAATATCCATGTCGAACTCAGCCAAATCCTATGGGATATCTTTTAAGGACCTCATCGGCAAACTTTAAACAATTTCGCTTTTAAAGTTTACGTGGAAAAAAGAATGTGTTTGTTTCATTTTGTGTTTTCGTTTGGAACTAGGGATGCTTACTTCTGTATCCTTCATTACCATTTTACTTCCCCATTCACCATTGATAGCCAGGTCTAACACGGTCTGTCACAATATAACGCAATTAGTATTAATCAATAAGACGGTTTGTTTTGTAGGTGGAATACACCATCACATGACTTGTGAGATAAACTCTCAAATAAAATCAGCAACATCAATGGAATAAATCTACGGATGAAGTGTTAGGTACTGATTTCATTAATTTTTATTTTCTCTTAAATGGTTTATTTGCGTTAGAGAGTTTCAATATTGCAAGTCTTTTACAAATAATCTTTTACAATAGAATTCTCCAATGCAAAAAATCCATGAATTATTAATGCATTATTATTATTATTATTATTGCAAAATTATGTTTCTTGTAGATGGTTTATTTGCATTATTAATGTGGTGGCATTTTGATGATTTACAACCCTGAACATATGGCGGATTAATGCATCATTATTACTACTACTACTGCTATTACTATCACTATTATGTAATAATCAATATAAAAGCTTCTTCTGTTTTATTCCTGCAATTTTGCATGACACTCGTAAAATAATTTTCTACGTTTGATTGTTTATTGAATATTTTTCTAATATTTTATTTGTAATTTTTGTTTAGTAAACTCTATAGAACAAATGAATAGAATGTACATTGAATTGTTTTCATATTAATTAATATACATAATCTATAAAAATAAGAAATTAAAGAAAAAGTGTTAATGAAACAAATTATTGTCAAATTTTTCCACTTCTTACTTTAAACCTTATAATTTGACCTAACCCCAAAGTTCAAGAACAATAATCCTATTTTTAAGACCTTAGTAAAGTCTAAAGTAATTCCAAGTTGTTAGGCATTTTATGTTTTAACGTTTAAACTTTGTGCTTAGGAGGAACACTTGTGGCTGATTTGAATAGACAAACTAAAATCTTTGAAGATCTAAAAGGAATAGCGGCTAGGTGTTGCCAACTAAAACTCTTCAAGCTGAAGCAGTGAAGATCAAGGATAATTTAATAGAAGTCTTGGCTTTTTATTCCACTATTCAATGATCCTTCATACTTACATATCTGATTTAGGATTTGCTAGAAATTTGATTTGCGCCTTGCCACATTTTATTCTCTAATGCTCTTCGCTGCTAGTCATCATTTTTTAACCATGGAAACCCTTTATGAAATTATGTTAAGTAATCCAAATAGGTCCCTCCGTTGAGGCATAGCAAATTATATGAAAAAAAAAAATTCATAAAAAATCTCCATAAATTTAATGTTCCCACCCATCTTATATTTTACCTCTGTTCCATCTAGTACTGTATTTGTCTTCTAGTGTTTTTTTTTTCCAAAAACTGCTAAATTCATTCTGTAAATAATTCTAAATGTACAATCAATTTATACAACCAAATCTATACAACCATAGAGTCATTGTATAAATGTGTTCTACTTAATTTATTATAACTTTTTTAATTTTGTTTTCAATTTTATCCCACTAGTGAATTTGTGCAATGTTATTATATAACCATAGAGTCATTGTACCGTTTTAGTTGTTTGAGTTACTAGTATACTCTTCATTATGGTGGTCCCCCAAAAGTTCTCTTGGACGTATTTGGGTTGAGTATTCATTTTCTTTGGACCGAGTTGTTATTTTATTTTCCATTTTCTCGATATTTATACATACACACACATTTTCCTCAACAATTTTAGGTCAGGTCATCCACAGAACTAAAGTAACTGCTCTACAGAATCAAGTTTTTGTGGTCTGAGTGTGGATTGAACAAAACATCAAAGTTAAATATTCACGTATAACAATTATATTACATCAGGTATACACTTTGTTTGCATAATAAAATCGATGATAGCTGTAATAGCCTTTTCAGTCTGATCTATCAAAATTGATTTTTTCGTTTAATTTAATTTCAACCGTTACAAATACAATAAAAAAATAAGTTACAGGTTTATTAAGATATTATATTTAGGAGTTACAATTGTTGTTAATTAACTAATTAAGGCATGGGACTATAAAAAGGTGTCTCCATATAGGAAAATACAATACAATTTACGTGACTATTTTCTCTATTTTGCATGCGCTAATGACTGATTGTGGATTAATTGTGTGTGTATATATATATAATGACTTATTAACTTCATATGTAGCACTGTGTATGATTCACAATCATATATACCAATTAAGCCATTAACCAATTTCCCTCAAGTTCCTATATGTTGATAATCTCCAGAGCAATACCCTGAAGGAATATGGATCCTTCTAGAGTTCTTTAGTGGTAACTTTTTTATTAATCTTGTTTGTGGAATGCATTTTCTAATGTTCAATTAATTATTGATGGCATGCTAATGTCATTTGAGTATTGTTTGATGGGTACTAGACCGTTAATAAATATTATCTAAACTTAGGCTACCTACAAAACAATTTTTATGATTTAAAAGTGTTAAATGTCTACTGGAATGCTGAACAATTTGTTTTCTCATGGCAAAACTGCAGCTGTGCTGTCCTTTTTTCTCCAATTTTCTGTTTTGAAGCAGTCTGCAATAGAACAGCCTTGTTCTGGGTTGTGCAGGTTAGTCTTGACCCAGTTTAGGTAGTTTTTCAGTATCTTCATGAATTTCTTAATTTCATGAAATCAATTACCAATAATTGTTCTCTACACTAAATCAGCCTTTTAAACACCGATTTCAAAAATATGTCGATATGATCTAAGAGCTAGCTTGCCTTTTAAAAATTAAACATTAAACATCATATACACTTAAAAAATATAGTAAATTGCGTAAACCTTCAAATTAAGTCTATAGCATTTGAAATTTGTTTGTGACTAAACGTTGATGATAGCCCAACGCTTGGACACTCACTGTGCGACTCATCGGGCACCATTTCCATGTCACTAGCCGGGGACCACGTGAATCTTGGACGGGAGAAAACTACATCATGTTTTGTACAACAATGCATTGTATTAATTAACGCAAAAAAAAAGTAATATAATAATTTATGAAAAACAATATGACAATTAATGCATCGGAAGCTCGGGATTGGGACCACATATTGAGTCGATGCAGGGTCAGCTTCGAGGACCGGGAATGAGCGGGATCGGGTCTTGAGCCGTGAGGTGAGCAAAATCGGATCTTGGGAATTGATTAATCTTAATCATAAATTTACCCTTTATTATTGGCTATACAATATAAATCTTAATATCCTCTAATTGATAATGTATTATTTAATACAAATTATATGCATTTGTTGGGTTAGATTTTGTATTTTTTAATGCTACCAAACACATTTTTACTAATTAGTATAATGAAACAAATTAGTTCTAAATAGTGCGATACCCGAACATGACCTAATAGTAAGTCAAAACCCACCATTCCCACCGTTCATGGACAAAAGATGATAAAACTTAATAGCAACTCACTTTTGACTCCCAAAGGAATATGATTTGTAAGCACCTAAGATCATGTTTAACTGTTCTTGAACTAACTGTGCCTTCTTCTTATTAAGCTTCAATTGCAAAATCACAATTTCTTTACGTCTCGTCTCAAACTCGGCTTCATTTGTCTCCGCTCACCAAATCCATTCCTTCTCCTATAATTCTCCACCTGCTGCTTCTTTCAATGGGAGCTGAAGGAAGAAAAGACTTGAAAGGTTGTCCCAATCTGATGTTGGAGTAGCTGTGCTCTTTCCATGCTGATCTCCAATTGAGAAATTTCAATTTCTCTCCACTTCCTATCAAGCTTCTCTCTCTCCAATTCCCCAACTTTATCCATTCCTTCTTCAATAACATTGAACCTGCAGTGTTCAGTAAAAGAAAAAAGGGCAGAACCAGCACCCCAAATCATTTTGGATAGCTTAAAAGGCTTTTTCTCATGACTAGACATGGCTTTTCTTTGTGCTTCAACTTTCTTCTTAGTTTCCTCAACTTTGAGGCCAGCTGAATTTGATAGAATCTGTTTGCACTCACACACATGATCACAGTAGCTTCAACAGAGTTTTTAGGAATTGAATGAATTAGAGACAGTAAACAGGTTGAGGATGAAATGTAGAGTTTATTGGAGTGTTTGGCAGGAAATTTGAGAGTCCTGCCAGCTCTCCCAAGAGAAATATTCCTCACAAAATTACTCAAAAGATAATCCCTTGCCTCTCTCTGTCTCCCTCTATATATTCTCTAACTAACTGCACAATTTCCTAGTCATCTATAACTAACTCTCACAGCACCACAATAGCACAGCAATAACATAAAAAATAACTCCCTCAATTCTTTTGAATTCCCAGCTTTGCCCCTCCCTCCTTATTTTGGATGCGTCTAGTATAGATGAATTTGATTGGAGGCTTATCATTACCCCCTGCCCAAGAAGACACCTTGTCCTCAAGGTGGAAATCAGGAAACTATCCTTTGATCAACTCCACCTTTTCCCAAGTTGCTTCAAATTATGGTAAGCCTTTCCATTTAATCAAGACCTTTGTATTGTCCCCATCTTCTCCCTGGTTCATGCTCCAGTACGAACTCCATTGTAGCTTGCAGTTGAGGGGGAATAATGGGTGAAACTGTGGCAGTACCCACTACACGTCTTAGCTGAGAGACATGGAAAACTGGGTGTATTAAGGACCCCTCTGGCAGTGTCAACCTCTAGGCAACCTTCCCCACCTTTGTTTCCACTAGATAGGGTCCAAAATACCATGGGCTGAGCTTTTCATTCCTACGTTTAGCCAAAGATTGCTGCCTATGAGGTTGCAATTTCAAGAAATCCAAATCTCCCACCTGGAATTGAACTTCTCTACGTTTGCCATCTACAACATTCTTCATCCTTTCCTATGCTGTGTGCAGATTCTGTTTTAGCTCATCTAAAATAGCATCCCTTTCCTCCAGTAATTGCTCGATTGTAGATACAGCCGTGAAAGTATGGCCATAGCGAATTAGGGGAGGAGGATCACGACCGTAGAATATTTTGAATGGAGTAGATTCAATTGAAGTGTGGCAAGAAGTATTATACCAAAATTCTACCCAAGGTAATCACTTCACCCACTATTTTGGCTTGCCAGCAACAAAGCACCTTAGGTAGGTTTCCAAACAACGGTTGACTACCTCCGTTTGGCCATCGATTTGAGGATGATAGGCCATGCTGTGCTTAAGAGTAGTGCCCTGTAATTTGAAGAGCTCTGACCATTTCCTTAATAAAAATATCAGCCACTGATTTTGCATTAAAGGGATGTTTGAGGGCTAGAAAATGCCCATAGTTGCTCAGTCGATCCACCACAACCATAATGGAGTCATACCCCTCAGATTTTGGTAGGCCTTCAATGAAATCCATGGTCAAATCCTCCCAAACTAGATTAGGAATAGGTATAGGTTGTAGCAAACCTACTGGTGATAGTGCTAGATACTTATTTTGTTGACAAATTCCGCAAGATTCTACATAATCTTTTATGTCTTTCTTCATTCCTATCCAATGGAACTCCCTAGAAATTCTTTGAGTAGTTTTTAATAAACCCGAATGACACCCTAGTGGGCTATCGTGGAATTCCTTTAAAAGTTTTGGAATTAGAATGGAGTGCTTCATCAAAACCATCCTTCCTTTGTACAACAACTACCATTGAACCATGGCATACCCTTCTGTGGTAGGATTTCTAAGTGAGATAGTCTCCTTAATTCTGCTCAATTCTACTAGTTGCTGCTCGATAGTAGAATTGGAAGTGAGTTAACTGCATATCTAACAACTGGTGGGGGCTCTCTACCATATACAGCTCTAAATGGTGTCATCCTAATGTCGGTATGAAAATAGGAGTTTTACTATTCAGTCCACGGTAACCATTTAAACCAACTCTTTGGTTTGCTGCTAGCGAAACATCTCAAATATGTTACCAAACTCCTATTAAGGACCTCTAATTGCCCGTCTGTTTGAGGGTGATAGGCAGTGCTTCGTCTTAGTCCTGTGCCTTACAGCCAAAACAACTCTGTCAAAAAATAATCAGAAAAATCTTGTCCCTGTCTAATACTATTGACCGTGGGAAACCATGTAGACGAACCACCTCCTTGACAAACTCTTTAGCAACTATTTTAGCATTAAAAGGATGTTGCAAAGCAATAAAATGACCATATTTACTGAACCGGTCCACAACTACCAATATAGTATCCATTCGTTTTGATTTTGGGAGCCCTTTAACGAAGTCCATGGCTATATCTTCCCAGATAGCCCCGGGTACAGGTAATGGTTGTAATAGTCCCACCGGTGTCAAGGAGAGATACTTATTATGTGGGCAAATAGTACAAGCCTTAACAAAGGACTTTGTCTTTCTTCATCCCTTCCCAATATAATTCTAAAGAAGTTCATTTATAGGCTTTGAAGAAGCCCAAATGTCCTCTTATATTGCTCCCATGGAATTCATGTAGCAGGCTCAAAATCATAGGAGATGTCTTAGGGAGCACCAATCTCTGTCTAAACAAAAGTTGTCCCTTATCCACCGAATACCCTGGATGAGCATTAGGGTCCTTGAGCACTATTGTTTTGAACTAGGACTTTATCTTATTGAGTTAGGTTCATAATTTTTACCTGATTTTGTAGCTTTTACAAACACTATTGTTGATAAGGATGCAACATTACCTTCTGTGTATCCCAATCCATTTTTGTTGGAGTTGTCTCTTCTAAGACTTAAGACCTGATCAAGTTTAGCTGACCCAATTCTTAGTTGATCAATACATCTTTTGCTCTCCATCAGTTATGTTGTAATTTTCTCAATATGTATTGTTTTGTCTTTCAATGCAAGCTCCAGTTCTGTGATACAATTTTCAGCATATGATTTTTCACATTTCAACACTTCAATCTCCTTTTTCAAAGTTTTGATTTCTTCTTTCTGACTCAGCCATTCACTATAGAGTGCATTGTAAGTTTCTTGCAACTCTTCATAGTATTCTAGATCATCTTTTGTGTTTGAATGCTTAACATTGGTTCTGTAGTGTTCTGTTATGTCAGTCATAACAACTTTCCCTTTATTAGCTGCAGATGCTATGAATACAACAAAATTATTCATGCATTCTTGATCTTCAGAATTAGATTCTGATTCATCACTCTAGGTAGCTATCAAGCCTTTGTTCTTCTTCTTGAGATTAGCACATTCAGGTTGAATATTTCCAAAACCAGAACATTCATAACACTGAGTCTATCCTTTCTTATCAGGCTACTTCGATTTCTTCTTGTCATTCTCCTTGTTGAATTTCTTGAACTTGTCTTCATTTTAATTTGAAGGCTTCCCTTGATCTTCTTCTTGAAATTCTTTTCATGAACTTGACATAATTCTTGGTTAGAAAAGCAATCTGTTTATAATTAGTTTCATCAAGTTCATCATTACTTTCATCATCGGATTTTTCAGTTTTAACATTGAATGCAATGCTTTTTCCTTTTTGCTTCATAGTACTCTGATTAATTTCAAAGTTTTGGAGAATGCCAATCAATTCATCGACCCTCATCTCATCAGTGTTTTTAACTTCCTATATGTTCCAGATAAATTTTAGGTTGAAATTTATCTGGAACATATCTGATTATTTTGCTAACAGTTTTGGAATCAGTGAAGGTTTTGCCAAACATGTATGTAGAATTTGTGATGTGACATAATTCAGAGAAAAACTCAAAAATTGACTCATCCTCATGCATCATCAAATTTTCAAATTGAGAATTCAGTCTCATTAATTTAGATCTTTTAACAGATGCAGTACCTTCATGTTTTACCTCAAGAATGTCTCAAGTTTCTTTGGCTACTTTGCACACTGAAATCTGTCCAAAGTTTTCTAAGTCCACAGCAGCAAAAATTGCATTAAGAGCCTTTGAGTTTCAGCTTGAACATCGGTATTCTTCATCGATCAATTCCTCCTCAAGTTTGGGTTCAGAATCACCAAAAGCATTCAACTTTGTTGGTGGTGTCCATCCTTTAAGCACATTGGTCCATGCCCTATCATCAAGAGATTTGATATACATCATCATTCTTACCTTCCAATATGGATAATTACCATCCTCAATAATAGGTGGTTGTGTTCCAGATCCTCCATTACAAATAAACTCCATTCTTCCAAATCAACGTGATTGTTTCTTCACTTGTCTATCAGTGAGCCTACTCTGATACCAATTGTAAGTTCTAAGTGTGCAGTTATAAGTAATATAACAGTAAACTATAATGTAAATCGACATAGGAGGATTTTATATGGTTCGGTTATAAAACCTACATCCACGGACAACTTTAGAGCTGTAATTCACAAAGTTCTTATTTGTATAATCTTTATGATCGTTTACGGTGCTGACTCACTCTCACATACTGACCTACTCTTTGTAAAACAAAATCTCATCAAGATCTTAAACTCTAGTGACACTGCTCACTCTCTGTCGCTGATAACTTAACAACACGCTCTTAAGTTAATCATAACCACAATATCTGACACTGAATTACATAGACACTTAACTCATGTTCTTTCAAATGTATACTAACTCCGACAACCTAATCAAAGATTCATGTATGATCACAACCTCTCATACATGAATAAAACACTCATAAAATCAAATCAATGAAGCATTCCAATTTGTATTGAAGCTCTCCTTCTAATTCCTGGAATGCTGTGACATAAACTCACACAACTAAAATCAACGTTATGTAAACATAACATGATATATATACAGTGAGATGTCTTATTGAAATCTTCTTAAAATCCTGTAAAAATTCTAATCAAACTTTTATTAGGATAAAGACAAATATAATAGGAAATGTATAAGTAACTCCTAAAGGAATTAGGATACAAATAAATATTCTCCTATTTTAACTAGGATACATTAAATAATGTCATAATCTACGAAGATATTTATTATGAATCAAATACTTTCTAAAATATACTTCTAGAGACAGTAAAATAAGAATCCATATAATATTCTAGTTTTATCACAAGTTGGTCCACAATCATCATGTGCATGACACATGCAAGTGTAGTACACATTGGCACTAACAATATAAAATCGTAAGTATACAATAGCAAATAAGTAATAAAATAATAGATAAATATCGTTCTCATAAGAAATGTATATTGATTACTAAACCTATTCTAATCTAAATTTTGTTTATTTGAATAATGAACTCTGAATGACAATTATAAACTATATTAAATTAAACTCTATAAACTAACGAAGCAAACAACTTTAATAATACCAAAACTCAATTAATGAAAAACCTCAATATATTAAAGCTCTAGGGAGTCAGATTTCACCTAAATTTATCCATTCTAGTTATTAAATCTGATATTATCAATGTTTATTCCTCCTCTTGCCAATCGATTTCACTAAATTAATTGTTATTTTTTCTTAAGCAACAAAAATGCATATAAATAGATTAAAATCATATCTCTGTTTCTTCTAACTTTCTATTAATACCTAGTAAGCACAAGAAATCACACAAGATTGCACAAATCACATTCATATCTCTATTTCACGTGATCTTTAAAAAAATAATTAAGGACTAACTTAGATATCACTTTTTATTCTCAATCCACAAATCAAATCATGCAATAATTGATTAGAAAATCATATGTATTAAGTATATAATTAAATTGCTCAATAATATTGCAATAAACAATTGATATATTGAATTTAAATAACCAGAGTATCAAAATTCAACTACATTATGATCCTAGATTGGAAAATTAGTTCATAACTACATTAAATAAAACAAAAATCAGTCATGAAGTCATGGATTACAAAGGAACAAAGTGAACAAAAAAAGAAGAAACTTTGAAGAACACATATTTAATCTTAGGAAACAAAACTCAGTGTGTTGTTAGAGCTCTTTAAATGTCCAAAGTGCCTCCAAAAAATCCAAGTCGAACCCCCAATAAGTCTCTTAGAAGTTCAATCTATGTGTTAGCCAATTAGGGTTCTAATTCGAATCAAATTAGGAAACATACTTTTCTCTAGATCTGCAGTTGTGCAGGTGTGCAACATCGTTGACTTTCAAACCTATATCTGGTTACAAACTCACGCAGCTCAGGATCGGAAACCCACTGACTTTAAACATAATTAATTCTTCACAATTTCATCCAAACTAATTCCAATGATTATTGCAAGCTTTTAGAAACCTATTGATTCTAAGTGGTGTCGATTGCCTACATTAGGGGAGAGATGTATGAAAAGCAAGCCTATGAAGCTCACATTCTTGTTGCATAAACTTATCCTAACTACGAGTTCATTATTGAAAAAGAAAAATCACACACTTGAAGGATTATTCGTGAATGGAAATTATCTTTTTAATCGAATTCAAAATCTTGTTAGTATTTGATCATCTTTTTGAGTTATCTTCTCTAGTCAATTTTCTAGGCAAAAAGTTCATTACCTAAACCATTTTTTAGTTTCATTGTTTTTAGTTTTCTTTTCTTTCTTTTGCTTGAGGACTATCAAAATGTTAAGTTTGGGGGTATTTGATAATTGAGTTTTTACTCACGAATCAAGTGCCTTTAAGCTTGATATTTAGTTGGTTCTCATGACTTTTTGTGAGTTTTATATCGTTCATGTGTTTATTTTGCAGAATTGGTGAAATCTAGGATGTTTGGTGACTTTAGGCGATTCGGAGATGAATTTTGATGTAAAAAAAAAATAACTCTTTACAATGTAGCAAGAACAAAGCACAGTCAAAATTGCAATGAGATCCCAAATGGAATGTGGTCAAGAGTTTACCAAATTTTGTAAGAAATACAGTATTTCAGGGATTGCCTAGTAGAGAAACTCCAAAACTTGCATCCTCATTGGATGTCATTGAGAACTAGCACCATGGTTGAGAAAGGACTCAAGACGTTCAAGAACTAAATCATATTTATTCGCCAGTAGAGTACAATGTAGAATGGACAAGAATCCGTAGAATCATCAAAAGTTATTCCCCATGTAGCATAAAATTGAATGAAATTCAATCCCCAATGGAGCATCAAATCAAATCCAATCCCTAATGGACCGTAAAATTCAAATCAACTTCTACCCCATTGGACTATGCGACAAACTTCTTTTCAAATTCAGTCAAGAGTGTAAAAAAAAAAACCCTAATGGAGAAGAGACACAAAGCAATCTAGAAGAATCTCAAGCTGTAGAAAGCGCAAACCTCAAGCCAAAAAAAGCACACTAGTTCAGAACTAGCTTAGACACTACCTAAAACTATCAAGAGTTTCAATCTGAAAGGAATTAGATCTCAAGACCTCATGAAAGCACAAGGTACCATGTGAAGCCTTTGTAAAAGCATAGACACAGGGATGTTCTAAGTAAAGTATCCAAAACCTAGTCAACACCTCATGAAAGCACACGAAACAAGATGTTTTAAGTCCAATTATTCAGACCCCAATCAAGCCTTCGTGAAAGCACAAGCACCAGGATTTTGTGAGTAAAAGTATTCAGACCCCAATTAAACCTTCATGAAAGCATAGGCACTGGGATGTTCTAAGTAAGGGTGCTCAGCCCTATTCAACACCTCATGAAAGCATAGGAAATGAGATGTTTTACGTAAAATTGTTCAGACCCCAATCAAGCCTCTATGAAAGCACAGACACTAGAATGTTTTGAATAAAAGACTCAGACCCAACACTAGAATGTTTTGAATAAAAGCTTAGACCCAACCAAGGCTTTGCATAAAGTGTAAGTGTCTCTAGGTAAAAAGCACTCGGATTCAACGCCGACCCATGACCTCATTGTTAGGTTATCGTGAAACATTTAGAAGTTGACCCATGACCTTATTGTAAGGTTGTCGTAAAGCACTTAGACAGGACACTAACCATTAATCACATTCTTTATGAAGCTGCAATATCATTTCTCATTAGCAAATGAAATGAGGATAAAAACTTGAAGTTGCAACTCAATGTGAACAGGGCTTCTATCCTGCCAGAATGATTAGGACCGTGACACTATGTCAAAGCCCATTAAGGACCTAAAGGATCACCGAACAAGCCACAAAGGCAAGCCTAGAGAAATGAAATAGAGTTGCCGCCCATGTGTTAACCATGGGAATATAATGAGTGGTGGTAGTCTAATCCCTTCCTTCTAGACCTAAACTAGCTTGACCCTTTCAGAGATAGGTTTGAGAAGGTAGGTAAGAGATGAAACCTCACCTCGATGTGAATCTAGCCTCCACTCAGGTTTGCTAGTCCAATGTTTTTTATCATATTAATGTTTACTCTGTTGATGCTAATTCATTTTAGCACACAATCAATTTTATCTTTTTTAAGCATGTGAAGTGAGAGTCTGTTATGCATCCAAAGAAAGGAGGGAGAATAATGGAATTACAATTTCAGAAAACATGGGGGAATGAGGAACGAGATTACACCAAATCTTTCCTAGCTAACAAGTGATAGTTGTCTATTTATGTATTACTTTCATATCAATTTGTCCATGTTTCTTTGCTATATTCCTTTATGTTTTGTGTGGTTTTGATGTTTGTAGGAGTTTTGGAGCAACTTGCACAAAAACCTTTCACCTCTGCTAGTCAACCATCTTCTCGGATTTAATTGTATTGATATACAATGAACCCGATGACATATCATATACCGTTGAAAAGCTCTCGAAGTCTACTTTTTGGAGAAATTTACGGTTTATGAATCCATTCAGTGTACCGAAAGTTGTAATCAAAACAGTGTGAGAAGTGTAGAAATGTAATTCCACACATCACTGTAGCATGTATAATACGGGACACTGTAGCACGTTAATGTAGCAGAGTATTTAAACACATTTCAGGGTTTTATTTTCACAACTTGAAGAGGGGAGAACGTGGTGGAGGCTGCAGCTCTGGAATTCTTTCATCTCCTGGAGTTCTTGAAGGAGAAAGGAAGCTTGGAAAGAGGAAGAACTACAATCCAAAGAGAATTACATCAAATTTGCTAAGTTTTTCCCTTCCCTTTCATTTTCTGGAATGTCTCCATGTTGTATTGTATTTACCACGTTCTTAAACATGTGTAACTGAATCTGAATTGGTTGAGGGTGATTTCAAAGCCCCTGATATGGTTTTTGTAAGTTGATTGTGCAAGAAGTTGTTATCCAATTCTCTAATTGAAGTTGCTTGTATTTTCCTATATCTAATGCTTATGATTGCTTGCTGGATTGTATTTCGAATGGCCAACTGAATATAATCTGGTTGTTGTCTATTGCTAGACTAGAAATCTTGATCCGTAATTGTCTTGAATTTCTAATCCTTAGCAGCAAAATTGTGATCAGAGATTGCAATTGGAGAATACAACCTAAGTTAAATAATCCGAGCTTGTGTGTTTATTGCTTAGATCAACCTATCTTTCTTATCATAATGCATCCATTGAATTAAATTTAGAGAGCTTGTTCTAGGTTGTTTAATGGATAGAGATTAAATAACAGAGCTTGTTGTTATCTACGGTTGATAATTTCAATGGTGTAATTGGATGACAATTCTACGATTAATTCGCAAATCCATATCTTGTGGTAGAGAAGGATCCCTTAACCAGATTTCCCTCATTGATCTTTTCATTCAAATTAACTTCTGTTTTGTTATTCTTAATTTGCATTCTTATTTCATTTAGTTAATCATTCAACAAAACCCCCCCCTGTTTAGTTTATTGTTGCTGGAAATAACAAATTCAATTAGAATCAATCCTCGTGGGAACGATATCTTACTTATCACTTTATTACTTGTGCGACTAGTATACTTGCTAGTTTCGAACGCATCAAGTTTTTGGCGCCGTTGCCGGGGATTGATTTTCTAATCGATTTGTTATTTTATTTTCATTGTTGATTCGTGTTTTTTTTTTGTTTTTCTTTTCTGATTGATTGTGTTTAGGCGACATGGCAGTAAACTTCCAACAATTCGGCATCGGATTTGAGCCCCAACTACCATGGAGAGTAAATGAGGTAAGCACTTCGAACATTGAACAACGACTTTCTGAGCTAACCTCTCTTGTGGAAAACATGGCTGTAGGACATATGCAGAAACCTTATGCATGTGGGGTATATTCTACCATTGAGCATCCAATGGACATGTATCCAACCTTACAAGAAGAAGATATGGAACAAGCCAATGCCATGGGTGGATTTCCAGGACAAACAAGGCAATGGTATGATCCCTTCTCTAACACTTACAATGCCGGATGGGAAGATCACCTTGGTTTCAGTTACTGGAATCATCAACCAATTGCCCCAAATGCCATACCAAATCAGCCACAAGGTTTTAATCAGCCTAGAGTGCAGCAACCATTTCAAATGCAACCACCACCAATGCCACAACCAGCTCCAGAAAACTCAGGTATGTCACTCCAGGATATTGTTAATGCACTTGCCACTAACACAATGCAATTCCAGCAGGAAACTGGGGCAAGTATCCAAAACCTCGCAAATCAAATGGGACAATTGGCTACTAGCATGAGCAAATTCGAGGGCCCAAACTCAGAAAAATTATCTTCTCAAACGGTGATCAATCCAAGCGAGACTGCTAGTGCGATAACTTTGCGAAGTGGAGAGCAATTAGATGTCTTACCGGGAAAATCACAAACTGATGAAGGAGATGACACCACATCCACCATGAACAAAACATTGACTTCTCAGGTAAATCCTATAACTCCCATTCCTTCATATGTTACTCCCTCACCTTTTCCTAGCAGATTTCTAAAATCAAAGAAGGAGGAACAAGAGCAAGAAATCCTGGAAACTTTTCGCAAGATCGAGGTAAATACACCACTTCTGGATGCTATTAAGCAAGTACCTCGTTATGCAAAATGTCTCAAGGAGTTATGCACCAGCAAAAGAAAGTTAAAAAGAAATGAGAAAGTAAGTGTGGGGGAAGATGTTTCAGCTGTATTGCAAAAGAAAATTCCTCCAAAGTGCAAAGATCCAGGGAGACCATTCTCGAAAGCTGCTAGAACCAAGATTGATGTTCATAATGGCACTCTCACCATAGTGTTTGATGGCAAGGTGATCCATTTCAATATTTTTGAGACAATGAGGTACCATAGTGACTTATATTCTGTTTTTGTAGTTGACGTTACTGATTCTCTGCCACAACAATGTTTTGAGTTAACTCGCAAGAATAGCTTGGATATAGCTGTTAATGAGAACATAGGGATAGAAAATTCTAAGGAGTCAGAAATTTTGATACAAGCGTCCAAAGAAATGGAGGAAGTTGTGACAAGCTTAGATGAGACCATTGCAATAACCACAAATAGGTATGATGTTTCGTACATTCAATTTCCTTTATCTAATGAGAAAATTCTTCCTTCTGTGATGACAGCCCCTGCCTTGGAGCTGAAGCTTCTTCTAGATCATTTGAGGCATAGATTCTTAAGTGAGAATGATCCTTTGCCAATTATAATAGAAATGGGCCTTGCACGAATACAAGAGAAACTCGTCCGAATACTTACAGACCACAAAACAGCTATTGGGTGGACGATTGCGAACATCCAAGGCCCAACCATATGCATGCACCAATTCTTGTTGGAAAAAGGATCCAAGTCCACTAGAGAAGCACAGCGGAGATTGGACCCTGCCATGATGGAACCAACGTCGGGCTGAGGACGTTAAACCAAGCGCTTATTGGGAGGCAACCCAATGTTTTTCAAAAATAAATAAAAAAAGAAAAGAAAAATAAAATAAGGTAATAATGATCAATTTTTGTGTCTCGGGGAGATTCCTTTCGTAGACCATCAAATTGACCAGGTTTTATCTCTCTTTGCCATCTGTCTTATTTGTTTTTATATTTTTTTTACTTGTTTTTTACTTTTGTTTGCTATCGTGTTTTTATCTCTTTTATGTGTCTTTAGTTTCGTTTCTGCTCTTTTCTTTTCCTTTGTTTTGTTTAATTTGATTATTCCGTACTTCGAACTCATTTGTGCAACAGCTTGAGGAAACATTCAAACGAGAGTTGAAGCCATTGCCCGAAGGTTTGAAACGTGCATATCTAGGAGAAGAACAAATTCAATCGCATTATCGGTAATATCTCTCCTTTTCTTCTCTTCAATGGATGCTGATATCTTTCTATCGAACCTTCGTAAATATTTCCCTTCACTTCCTCAAAATGCTGTGTTTAAAATTTATAAAGTACGGATGACTAGACTTTGGGCATTGATGCTCCTAAATGTACCTGCGGATATCCGATGGCTTATTGAAGCCAAGGTGAGATTATCAGGTGAGCCTGACATTAATCTCGCAAAATACATGCCTGGTCTAGGAAAGAGCTACTACGCCAAGAGGCGAAGAGCGAAAAGGTTACAAGTATGTTATAAATGTGCTAGATGGAATTGTAACCAGACTTGTCGTTCATTAGGTTTTGCGTCCAGGAATAGAGAAGATAAACTTTCATTTATTAAGAATGGTTTGAGTAATGAGTCGCTGGATAATGTTTTGTTAACTCTCGTGTCACATTCTTGTGGACTTGTTCAGCGTGAATTGCTTAATCTATGGACACAATTTCGTGATGAATTGCAGTGTTATAGTCTAGGGAATTTGACTAAAAACGACCCTGTTTGCCAGTTTATAAGAAAACTGGATGGGAAGCAAATCCCGACTCATAGAAGGCGTTTCAGCCGTTACTGGACGTAAAACCAGAGGAAGATGTGAGCCACAATCACAACTACTTGTATATTTGAATGTGTGTTGTTGTTGTCGAATTTTTTTCTTGTTTCGTTTGATCTGATTATCAATGTTGTTTTTGTGTTGTTGTTGTTTGTTGATTTTGTTTGTTTTAATTTCAAGTTTTCTTTTTGACAAACCATATGACTACCCTATGGCATAAGTACACGTGGGAGACAAGTGTGGAGGTTTTTTCAACCTCCACCGAAAGTGTATCTCCATTTTTTATGCTTCACGTGGGAGACAAGTGTGGGGGTTTTGTCAACCCCCGCCGAAAGTGTATCTCCATTTTCCATGCTTCACGTGGGAGACAAGTGTGTAGGTTTTGTCAAATCTCGCCGAAAGCATATCTCATTTTTTCAAATTTTGGGGCGATAAATCTGCATCGAGCAACCCCCACCGAAATTATGTCCCCATGTGTCAAATTTGAGAGTTTTACGTGTGTATATATCCATTTTGCATATTCTCAAATGTCATTTTATAACTTGTCTTGCACTTGAATCGCATAATACCTAACGTACATCATTGTCTTGCACAAGTTTAGAGCACTTTTAGAAATGGCGAAAACACCAATTCGGCGATTCCAAAATATATGCGTATTTTGTGGATCGCAATTTGGTAAAGATGGAGAGTTTACAACAGCAGCTCTTGATCTTGGTAGGACATGAGCTGCGAGGAGTATTCATTTGATTTATGGAGGGGGTAGTCTTGGGTTAATGGGGTGTGTGTCCACAGCTGCATCCCTAGGAGAGAGCAAAGTTCTCGGCATTATCCCTAAACCATTAGCTGTACGAGATATCGTAGGTAACACAATCAGGGAAGAGTTACAGGTCTCTAGCATGCATGAGCGTATTGCACATATGGTCATTAAATCTGATGCATTTATAGCTTTGCCCGGTGGTTATGGTACATTAAAGGAGATATTTCAAATCACCTCTTGGGCACAGCTAAACATCCATCGGAAACCCATTGGTTTGTTAAATGTCAATAATTTTTTGATGGTTTGTTGTCTTTTCTTGATCAAGCAGTAGAAAAAAACTTCATCTCACAGTCGGCGAGGCAAATCCTGGTTTCAGCTTCAACTGCAGGGGAGTTAATTGACAAATTACAAGAATTCGTCTATTCGCCTGATTCAACAATGGCTCGGATTGATTGGTTTGGAGAAGGCAATAAGAGGCGTAAACTAGATTTAACGCTCCATCTGTAATCTCTATCAGCTGGTTTGCTTCATTTTCGTTTACTTTCTCTTTATTGTGTTTATTTGAGTTTTTTTTTATGTCATTTCTTTTGAGTTCTTTTTCAGGTTGTTTCTTTCACCGCAGGTAATATTTTCTAATCTTTGCTTTTAGAGTGGTGGCTTAAAAAGTTTAAGTTCTCTTGAAACGAATTCTGGATCTCTTCAATTTAAAATGGCTGAATAAGGAGGCTAACTTCTAAACTTTTTAGACCCATTCTAACTAACTTGTTTTTGTTTGCTGAATTGTTAAACTTTGTTATTTTATGAGTGAGTTTAGTTTTGCGTAATTTAGAGTTGTTATGTGTTTTTATCTTTATCAGTTTCGATTCAAAAAAACAATTGTGGAAAAACCTGAGAATGGCAGAATATGGGGTTTTCTTTAACCCTTGAAACGCATTCTCTCTAAATAAATCTGTAGTTTGTATATTTTATGTTGTTTGTAGTGTCTTGTTTCTTGTTTTGTTCTTCATAATAAAGGTATATAGGCTGGAAACCTTAAGTCTGCGGGCTACTGGTCCTAAGGATTGTTGAAATATACAATCTTGACTCAGGTTTAACAACGCCACGTACCTCTTTTCTTGCATTTTGTGGGTCGATGATAAGATAATGATTGAATTAAGAATAACTCTTGGAAAATGATAAATGATGCATGTATCTGTGTGCTTGAAATGTTTATTGGTTTTCGCTTTGCTTTTGATTCCTTGCGCAACATTGAGCACTGAGCTATTATCACTGAGTTATTTGTTCACTTAGAGAAAGTTATGTAATTTAAATGTTTCTTCAGATTTCAATGAATTCTAGAACTTGTTTGATGGTCACTCGAGGCGAAATCCTAGACTGTGCAACATTGGGGAAATGATTTAGGCCAATTTTGGACCGTTTGAGCCTTAATAGCCAACCTTGACTGAAATTGATCCCTAGTTACCCCTTTGAGCCTCTGTAAGCCTTTTTCTTTGTTAACTCACTAAAAGATTTCCTACCTCAAATGAATTTGTTCTAAACAGTTTATCCCTTACCTATGAGCATGTAGATCATTCACAATTAAATTCTGCGCTATGTTCTGGTTTTGGGAAATTAGAGGAGGTTGGGATGTGTCATGAGCAATGCAAGTGAGTCCTATTGTGTTTGTAAAAAAATAAAAAGAAAAAAAAAGAAAAAAAGCCAATCTGTACTTATCGTCCACGTACTTACACATTGAGGACAATGTGTTGTTTAAGTGTGGGGGAGGGGAAGTATAATATAAAAAAAAGAAAAAAAAGGAAAAAAAAAAGAGAACAAAAGAAGAAGAATAAGAGATCTATACCCTTAAGTGTTCTTAAAAAGAATGAAACAACAAAGTGTGGGGGTGTAGTTTTTCTTTTGTTTTCTGCAAAAAAAAAAAAAAGATTGAGTGTTCTAAATAAGTTTGGGGGAGTAACCTGGTGAATTGAAATGAAGTTGTGTTATAGGGTTGAGTTCTACATAGTCTTGAATGATTTATGTGTTTGTGGGTGATTTGAGCCAAATTATTATCCTTTATCATACCTTCACCCAAGCCAAAGTTACAAGCTTAATAAAGCCCTACTTGATCCGTAGTGTTGTGCTTGTCTACATTAGTGGAGAGTGACTTGAAAAGCAGGCCTATGGAGTTCGTTTATACACACATCTTCACTATTAAATATGATTCATTTTTATGCATAAACTCATCCGGGTTACAAGTGATCAGGTGAGAATGGCTCTACATACACACACACTTGAGGAATTGAAGTGAAGCGAAACTAATCTTTCGGATAAAATTCTTGATCAAGTGCATTATTTTAAAGTTTTCCTTGGGTTATAATTAAGTACAATCTTTGAGGCCTATTTGCAAGATGAAGCATTTGTGTGTTTTAATTTTTTGTCGATTCTGTTTCGGTTTAGTTTTATTTTATATCGTCGTAGTTGGTCGAGGACTAGCAAAGTCAAAGTATGGGGGAATTTGATAGGTGTCTATTTATGTATTACTTTCATATCAATTTGTCCATGTTTCTTTGCTATATTTCTTGGTATTTTTATGGTTTTGTGTGGTTTTGATGTTTGTAGGAGTTTTAGAGCAACTTGCACAAAAATGGAGTAAAACCCTTCATTTTCAACTCTGCTAGTCAACCATCTTCTCGGATTTAATTGTATTGATATACAATGAACCCGATGACATATCATATACCGTTGAAAAGCTCTCGAAGTCTACTTTTTGGAGAAATTTACGGTTTATGAATCCATTCAGTGTACTGAAAGTTGTAATCAAAACAGTGTGAGAAGTGTAGAAATGTAATTCAACACATCACTGTAGCATGTATAATACGGGACACTGTAGCACGTTACTGTAGCAGAGTATTTAAACACATTTTAGGGTTTTATTTCATAACTTGAAGAGGGGAGAACGTGGTGGAGGCTTCAGCTCTGGAATTCTTTCATCTCTTGGAGTTCTTGAAGGAGAAAGGGAGCTTGGAAAGAGGAAGAACTACAATCCAAAGAGAATTACATCAAATTTGCTAAGTTTTTCCCTTCCCTTTCATTTCTGGAATGTCTCCATGTTGTATTGTATTTACCACGTTCTTAAACATGTGTAACTGAATCTGAATTGGTTGAGGGTGATTTCAAAGCCCCTGATATGGTTTTTGTAAGTTGATTGTGTAAGAAGTTGTTATCCAATTCTCTAATTGAATTTGCTTGTATTTTCCTAGATCTAATGCTTATGATTGCTTGCTGGATTGTATTTCAAATGGCCAACTGAATATAATTTGATTGTTGTCTATTGCTAGACTAGAAATCTTGATCCGTAATTGTCTTGAATTTCTAATCCTTAGTAGCAAAATTGTGATCAGAGATTGCAATTGGAGAATACAACCTAAGTTAAATAATCCGAGCTTGTGTGTTTATTGCTTAGATCAACCTATCTTTCTTATCGTAATGCATCCATTGAATTAAATTTAGAGAGCTTGTTCTAGGTTGTTTAATGGATAGAGATTAAATAAAGAGCCTGTTTTGTTTAACAACAAAGTAAGGAAAGATTGGGATAACAGAGCTTGTTGTTATCTACGGTTGATAATTTCAATGGTGTAATTGGATGACAATTCTACAATTAATTCGCAAATCCATATCTTGTGGTAGAGAAGGATCCCTTAACCAGCTTTCTCCCATTGATTTTTCATTCAAATTTACTTTCTGTTTTGTTATTCTTTACTTGCATTCTTATTTCATTTAGTAAATCATTCAACAAAAATTCCCCCCTGTTTAGTTAATTGTTGCTGGAAATAACAAATTCAATTAGAATCAATCCTCATGGGAACGATATCTTACTTATCACTTTATTACTTGTGCGACTAGTATACTTGCTAGTTTCGAACGCATCAACAAGCGACTTAATTAGAACACGATCAAGAGAATTGAAAATCACAAAATTATGCTATACTTTTCCCCTTGTAATATCTGAACTAATTCGTACTGGTATACAATATAAGGGTTGATATAATATAGCATCAATTCAAGTAATAGCATTTATAGAAACAATAGTAGAATAAAATGTATTTGGTATGATCTATTTGTTTATTAGAACGTATGATCGAGAAAGACCGAAAGAAAAACGGTAATATATTTTATGATGTAAGTTCATATAAAGTTTTTAATATAATCATATCTATGAAGTAATCTTATTGGTCACTGACAATTTTCTATCTTACTGTTTCATCAACATGAGCAAGCTGCCAATCAATTAATCAAATTTGGTATCCATCCATATGATGCAACGGAAGCTCTTCCCCTCCAGGAGTAACTCAAAAGCTTTGTTAATATCTTGGAAGCTAACTTCGTGCGTTATGAATCCATCAAGATGAAGCTCCTGCAATGAGAGATTGGATCATATTATTACCATATGTTAGATAGGAATAGAGAGGGTAATAAATTCTTATAGTATTGATACAAGCTTAAAGCTACTCAAAGATACTGGCAAGCCATGCATCTCCACTCCCAATATCACTGTCTTGCCCCAGCCCTACCCTTGCCAAACCAATCTCTGTATGACGTACTCCAACAAAACATTTAAAACTAATAAAAAAATGCAAAAGATCAGAATAGATAATGTGCTTGCATGCTGACATCTCAGCCCCTATTAAAAGTATCTTCCATTACATATGCTAACCCAATACATTGAAACCAATAGTCTACACCTCCATCTGTCATTTCCTTGATCACATAAACATTGACAACACATGGGCAAAACTTCAATCTGTGAATCAATTTGATTGGAATTAATAATGATAATAGAATATGCATCTCCAAGCTTGGGACCAACCTGGCTTACTGTTTTGTCGCCACACGGTACAGGGTTGATGAAGTGAGTGGCAGTGGTTTGATCTCTCGCTTCAATAATGTCATGATTTGTAACATAACATGGCACGTAATTCAATCATAGCTCATGTCAACATGATGGCCTCTCACTATCAATTGTGAGTCCACCATCATGTATTAGTGAATAGCAAGAAAAGGAGTAGAAGAAGAAATAAAAATAATAACATAACTCAAAGCATGATTCACTTCAAAACAATGGTCCCCTTTAATAATTGTAAGTCCACCATTACTTATCCATGAAAAAGAAATAGAAGAAGAAGGAGAAGAAGAGATCATCATGTCATAAAAGCATAAAGTGAACATATAATCTTAGCATGATTCTAACATACATACGCCTAAGACATGCATTCTAGCATATCAAACACATAAATAAACCTAAACATGATTCTAACATGTTAAACAAACAAGAAAGGAAACAAAACAAACATAGAATGTCCTCAAGACTTACCTGAATTCTAGCACTACCAGAAGCAAAAATCTTCACTTCGACAAGCGCCCTAGAATAATCCAAAGGCACCTTTAGATATTGAAAACTCCTCTAAGAAGACACCCAAGGTAGACACTCGAAGCCTTGAACTCCTACTTGCTAGACTCTTTAATAACATTTAATAGGGGTGTGAGAATCAATAACTTTCAATACCGGTATGAATAGTAATGGGTTTCTTACATAACCTTTGCGTCAACTAGTAAAATGATGTAGAATCAATGTGGTATTCAACACAATAGTTATGCGTCTATCTCTTTGACATGTGCTTGTTGTGCCTTAGTCAACAGGTGCACACATTTTTATAAGTTTAAAACCCTAATTTTGGATAGATGGACGACTCTAATGAAAACCTTTAAGGACAAACGCGCACCTATTAATGCCTGTCCTTAAATGGACCTTGAGTTCTAAACAAACTCTAATTTTTTGCTTTCCAACTATGTTTGTTAACTTTTTCGCATACTTTCCCCTCATCTCAATGTCTCTTTTTGGAGTTCTGATGCCTTTCTGATCAAATTTTGCATCTGATTAGTGTATCTGGCTATCATCATTTGGCATCTAAACTATAAGCCAAATTCTAGTGCTTATAGTTTACAACCTACTTTGGTAAGGGTGTATGGGACACAAACATCAACAAAGTATCATATACCTTGGCTTGTACCTATTCAAGCTAGATGTTTGTATGCTTTGTACCTTCAAAGTGAACTCCAAAATTAATGAATTGCACTTTTGCTATTTAAAGAGGGCTACCATATCGATGGAACATGCATCTCCCAATAGCATGTGCTTTTACTATTCAAAGAAAACCCCCAAATCGATGGAGAACACATCTTCCAACTCGATAGTGCGCTTGTACTATTCAAAGAAGACTCCCTAGTAGATAGAGTACGCATCTCCTAAATCGATAGAGTGTGCTTTTAATGTTCAAAGAAAACTCCTAAGTCGATGGAGTATGCATCTTCCAAATCAATAGAGTGCACTAGTGTCCAAAGAAAATTCCCAAGTCGATGGAGTACGCATCTTCCAAACTGATAAAGTGCACTTTATTTCTATTTCCTCGAAAAACAAACCTTAATACAACACAATTGTTAGTTTTCTTATGCAATTTTCATAGTTTTCACAAATTTTAGGGGCCTTATGAAATTATGAAAATCTTTGGGGTCTTTTGTAGTCGTATAAATTCTAGGTCTAAATGAAATTCTTGCAAACCTGAGGTCTGAATGGCTTTCTTGCAAAATCGGGGTTTTAATGTGATTTCCTAAAAACCTGGGATCTCATTGAGACTATCTTGCACATCATGCTACTTCTATTAGGTATCATTGAGACTATCCTGCACATCATGCTACTTCTATTAGGTCTCATTGTGACTGACTTGCACATCGTGCTGCTTATATGGAATCTCATCGAGGCTATCTTGCACATCATGCTACTTCTATTGGGTCTCATCGAGATTGATTTGTACATCATGCTACTTCTACTGGGTCTCTACGAGATTGTCTTATGTATCATACTGCTTTTACTAGGTCTCATCGAGATTGATTTGCACATCATGCTACTTCTAAAGTGTCTCATCAAGACTGATTTGCATATCGTGCTTCCACGGGATCTCATCGAGACTATCTTGCACATCTTGTTGCTTCTACTAGGTCTTATTTAGAGTGATTTGCACATCATGCTGCTTCTACTAGATCTCAATGAGATTGATTTGCACATCATTCTGCTTTTACTGGGTCTCATCAAGATTGTCTTACGCATCATGATGCTTCTACTAGGTCTCATCGAGACTGATTTAAACACTGTGTTGCTTTTATAGGATCTCATTGAGACTATCTTGCACATCATGTTGCTTCTACTATGTCTCATCAAGACTGATTTGCACATTATGCTGCTTCTACTAGGTCTCATCGAGACTAATTTGCACATCGTGCTGCTTCTATGGGATCTCATCGAGGCTGTCTTGCACATTGTACTGCTTCTACTAGGTCTTATTGAGACTGATTTACACATCGTGCTGCTTCCATTAGGTCTGATCGAGATGGACGTGCACATCGTGCTACTTCTATTGCGATTCCTCTAGGTGTTGAGCCTATTTTCTTTACGGTTACCCCTAGTATTGTATACTACACTATAATTTTACTTGATTACTTCTGGATTGTATACTATTTTGAATTGTCCTTCCTGCAAGAAAACATTTTATGTTTCATATATGCATGATGCCTATCTTAATTGTCTTTTCTAACTATGTGCTTATTGCTTGGATTAGACAAGTCGTTAAGAAAATGCTCGTTTGGAGCAAGGGATTGAATGCCTTTAGGCTCAATTTACTGCTTTCTAATGCTAATGATAATGGTGATGATGAGTGAGGACTATCGTCATCAACTATTCTTTTTCCTTTCGACCTCATTTCACACCTGCCATTACCTCTTTCGTATTTCAACATGTCTAAGGTTTCTTCCAAGACTCACCAGCCTCTTTTGAAGCCTCTAAAGGATGATGACTAGAAACGACTTGAATTCATGATCTTTATCACCTGAAGTTCCTTCGACATGTAAAGCTTGACGTCCGTTGTCTAAAGGAATGCACAATCTTTATGATCCCTTGGATCACGTCTTCCGCTTCAGTGGGCAAGAGCTTTGCCTCTTGTATTAGAAATTTTTTGCCATACTTGATCATCATTCATCCAGTTTTGAAAGCCTTATTCTTCCTACTATCTGGACACCATTAACATCGGTGGCAGTCTCTTGCTTCTTCAGGTTTTTCTTACTGTGATTCATTTTTTTTATGCTTTAACTTTTCCCTAAGTCGCCCTTTTTTGGGTTTTCAAATTAGTGGGCTCTTTTTTTCTCATGTCTTAAGTTTTGCCTAAGCTGACTTTTCAGGTTTTCGACTTAGCAGGCTTTTTCTTATTTTTCTTTTTTTCTTCTCTTTTGGCTACAAGAGAAGATTCCCATTCTAGCACCATTTCTTACACTTCCTTCAAGATGATTAAGATAATTCTATCTGCCTTGATTTTCAAGATAGTTAGGGTAATTCTTTACCCCCTTGCTTCTTCTCTTTTTCAAGATGAATGGGTAATGCTTTACCCCTTGTATGAAGAGTTTAATATCATCTTAGAGATTTTCTTCATCTAACTTCTAAGGCATTTATCCATGCAAGAAAAAAATGGCTAACTTCTTCCATGCATCATGCTTCTTCATTGTTGGTGGCAAAGTTGCTTCTTTGATATCATTGACAGGAACTATTTATTAATTTTCTTCTTTTTGACATTTTTTTAAGAACAAGTTGAAATGATAAGTATGAGTTGTGTATTAATTTGATTTACATTCAAATTCTTCGAAGATTTCTCAAGTTTAATAGCTCAAAGGTAATATATTGACATTGTGATTGTTCACAATTTTGACTCTAATGCTATAATAACTTCATTTAAGATTCTTCATGTGTGTTCATATAGCCAATCATACTTCATTTGTTAAGAGTCGATAGCTGTTTGCAAATAGAAACTAGTGATCAATCTCTAAATATAGAAGGACTACCATAAGCCCGCTTTTCACACCACTCTCCACTAATGTAGGCTCATTACAACATCAATGATCATTAGGGCTTTATCAAGCTTGTAATGATAGGCTAGGGTCAAGGTATGGTAAAGGAGACTATAAGGCTATCTCACCCATAATCATACAAACCATTCTAGGTTTTAATTGAGAGCATCAACTTATTTGTACCCTCAAACTTTGAGTTTTCACTCATGATGGTTGCTTTGCTTTCGATTTTGAGTGGCTAAACCCTTACACTTTACGCACAATGGGATTAGCACTTTTCTCTTCTTTTTTTTTCATTTTCTTTCTCTTTCTTTTTCTCTTTTCTTTTCTTCTTTGCTCTTTCTTCTTTTGTTGGAGCTCAAAATTGCACAAAAACTTATCAACTTCTGTTCATTCTCTCGTAAGCACGACCCTTAATGCTCTTTTCTAGAATTTTCATATGCTATGAGTGAAAGGTACTATATAGGGAATATTTTTTAGGGTTAGGATAAATTTTGTGGTTTGACAAAAAAAAAGGCTTGATTAGGCTCAACGGGGTACATAGGGACAATAAATCTTGATTAGGTTGGCTTGAAAGGCTCAATCGATCCAAGGAAGGCCTAAATCACTTCTCATATGTTGTGAAGCCTAGGATTTCACCTCGAGTAATGATCAAATGGGTTCTAGAGTCTTATAAGGTCTTAACATCAAGCTTTATTCATATAAGGTTTCTCTAAGTGACATTAAGTTCCATATTCATGTCTATTGTGCTCAAATGATCCAAGAACCAAGAACGAAATTCATCTAGCGAAAAAAAGTTAAGCATGCAAATAACACAATCTCATGTGTTACAAAAAATCTATTTCCAATGAGTATCACGACTATGTCAATAATCATCAGAAGAACACACAACTCACAAACATAACATTCTTAAAACATCATTATTCTTTCTCTAGGTCAGGAATTCTTCCATTATCAATCAGGTCTTGTATCTCATGTTGAAGGTGATGGCATTTGTCAGTGACATAGCCAGTTTGTTGGTGGAAATCACAATATTCATGATGCTTATGGTTAGCTGGTCGTGGGTTTTGTGGAGGCTTTGATGAGAATGGGAAAAACACAAATTGGGCGTGGAGCTCCTTAAATACATAAGATAAGGGTTGTCCCAATTGACTGAACTTTCTTGGTTGATGCTCTTCCACATCTTCATCGTCTAACCCACTAGTTTGGTCATACTGCCCTTGATTTCTTCTACGGTAGTTGTTGTTATTTCTTTTTCGCCTAGCCTCCAAATCTACTATTTGGATGCTTGAATCATACAAGTCTTCGAATGTTTTGATTGGAAAGCCTACAAGTCTGTCACTGATGAAGGCATGGGCTTTATTGATCATCATTTTGACCTAGTCCTTCTCTGTAGGCCTCGTGGTCATCTTGGCAGCTTTGGCCCTCCAACGAAGTAGGTATTCTGAGAGAGTCTCATTGGGCTTTTGATGTGTCGTCCCTAAATCTCTCAAAGTTACCCTTAATTTGGTGTTATGGCAATACTGTTGTACAAACTATTCAGATAGCTCCTCCTACTCTTCTCAAACTCTCTTAGGAAAGTCATGATACCATACTATCGCATCATCTTCTAGGGATGGCATAAAGTACTTCAATATGTGCTCCTTTGACAAAGAAGTGGTGGCCATGACAGCTGCATACCGTCTCAGATGTGTCTTCGGATTGCCCTCGCCATTAAACTTGGGCATGTTTGGTAGACGAAACTTTGGAGGCAACTATTGGTCTCTTATAAGCAAGATGTCGTCCAGGTCTTCGACCCCTTTCAGCCCTTTCTTCTTCAAAAGGGATTGGACCTTTTCCATGTCCTTGGCCAATTGCTTGACTGATTCAGATTTTTTATGATTGATTGGGCTTTTCCCCCTATTTTTGCCTTGGCTAGTTTCATCATCATCATTACCCTCAGGTAGAGATTGGTTCATGCAGTTGGACCCATTCTGTAAAGCTTTAATAAGTTAGGCCACTTACTGTTGGAGCACAGTAATTTTAGCCCTCACTTGAGCTATTTCAACATTGTTATTATTTGGTGCAGCTATCTGATCAATTGATTCTTCTTGTCTTGTCAAACGACCACCTTATCTAACCTAAGCTATTATGGCCACAAAATAAAGGTGTTAATGCCATGCATGCATACATGTATTAGGGGTGGCAATTCGTGCTTGCGGGTCGTGTTCGTGTCGTGTCGAGCTGTGACACAATAATGATTGACCCAATACGAACACGACCCATTTGTTATTCGTGTCACTGTAACACGACACGAACACGACACGATTATTAAACGGGTAACACGACACGACACGCTAACACGAATAATAAACGGGTCGTAATCGTGTTAGACACGAACGACCTATCTAACACGATTAAGACATGTTTACATTATTGACACGATTATGACCCGTTAACACGATTATGACATGTTACATAATTAGGTTTCCAATTTTTGTTAAATGACAAAAATATCCTAAGTTTTAAAATTTATTAGGTTTTTAAAATTCTATTTTAATTTTAAAATTTAGATACATGTAGGGACTAAAATGTCTAAAAAGTTTATTATTTTTAAATTTAATATGTAATCGTGTTAATCGTGTTATCGTGTCAATCGCGTATAATATGTATTCGTGTTACTCGTGTCATAATCGTGTTCGTGTCAATATTCGTTTTAATCGTGTTATCATGTCAATCGTGTGTAATATGTATTTGTATTACTCGTGTCATAATCGTGTCATGTTATAATCGTGTTCGCGTGTTGAAGACTCTCAACCCGAATACGTCACAATTAGTAAACGGGTTGACATCTTTGACACGAACACAACACAAACACGAATATGCCAAAACCCAAACCCGCTTAAACCTGCGTCGTGTCAAGTCGTGTTCACGTGTCGTGTCAAAAATTGCCACCCCTAACATGTATGCATGATATTATGGATGCTCATACAAGGGCATAGACACGCTTTCAGCCTTCTAACCTCATTCCTCCCACACACGTGAGGTTAAGTCTCTTTTCTTAAGATTTTAGGCTTCATTCCCAAGACATCATCATGGGATGTGGGAATGTAAGATTCTTTCTCCTAATTCTAACATTCATGGTGATATTAGATTCTTCATGATTATCATAACATGGTTTTCAAAACGTCATGATAACCCTAACTCATGGCACATGTTCCCATTTTTGTTCCTATGGTTGACTTGACATGTGGCATTTTTTCATGGTTTCGTGAGGTTCGAGTTGATGTTATTCTAATCATGGGGAATTTCACATCCATAGACATATTTCAACATGGGTTTTGGATATTCATCCTATTAAAAATTTCTAAAGTCATCTATATGGGCTTATGTCTCAAAGGTCCAGTGGTCTGGGCTCCTTTGATTGAGAGATGCCCCCTTGGGTCGGTCTCGTTTTATACCAATTCAATGGTATATGTTCAAAGGTGGTGACACAACTGAGTCATCTAGGGGTCGAATGGAGCCAAAGACTTCTCATGCCAATGTCACGCGGCTAGTTTTAGGCAATTCGTGCTTATTGTATACAAGAGTATAGTGATGCAAAGACTCATTATATCAACATGAGGTATTAGAATTTGGTATTGCCATCAGAATCAACTTCTTTTATCCCCAGTGGAGTTGTCACTATGAACAAGGCTTTCATCCCGCTAGAGCATTTGTGACCACGACGCTGTGTCAAAGCCTCTTTTGAGACTTAAGGGAACACAAACGAGCCATGAGCACGTATGGAGAAAGGAATTGCCACCCAATTATTCAATTGGGAATGAATGGGGGCAATCCGATCCCTCGCTTCAAGACATAAACTATCCTCATCCCTTTAGAGATGGGTTCAAGAAGTTAGGTACGAGTCTTTTGACTCGCCCGAATGTAAAGCTGGCCTCCACTTGGGACATACCAAATAAGAATATCTCGTGTTGTTACTTAATCCACTTAAATGGTTCATTTTATGCATACATTCTCATTTTTATCTTTATTAAACATATTGAGTGATTGTTCAATCAAAACAGTTGTATGTTCATACAAAGAAAGAGGGAGGAGAATGGATTACATTACCTTTCAAAACATGGGAATAGGAAGAGAATTACATCATTTGTAATAAAATAGTAAAATATTCCATACATTTGTATATTATATTCATTCTAAGCAATGGTCCCTCACCATCAATGTGAGTCCACCATCACTTCATAGCATCATACAATTACACTTCTCAATATACAAACATTCATAAATTATAAATCAAACAAAGCCATAATCTGGTGTCATGGAATTCTAACCTAGATTTGATAAATTCCATCATGGCAATTCCACATGTAGCTATTCTAGCATAGTTCATATCATATATCATCATAGCATTTCTAGCCTAAAACATAGTATTCATGACATATTCTAGCCTAATTCAAAACAATCACCAGCCATAGCATTTAAGGGCAAAATGATAATTCTACCTATTCTATGCTATTTCCTAGAAACCCTACCCATCGCGAAAAGGCCATGGCAAAGCATCTCAATGGACTTCATTGTGGCCTTGCCAAAATCTAAGGGATTTGGAAGCATCATGGTTGTAGTCGATCAATTTAGCAAGTAGGCCACCTTCATTCCCATCTTTGCGGATTGCATCGCAGATGAAGGCGCTCGAGCATTCCTCAAGCATGTGATGAAACTTTGGGGAGTTCCATAAAACATTATGAGTGACCGTGATCCTCGCTTCACGGGATGTTTTTGGGGAGAACTCTTCAAAATGTTGGGGACTGACTTGAGCTTCTCAACAAGTTTTCACCCCTAAACCGATGGGCAAACTGAGCGCATCAATGCCTTACTTGAGCTATATTTGAGGCATTATGTGAGCGCTCACCAACGTGATTGGGCAAAATTGCTAGACATTTCCTAATTCTCATATAATTTCCAAAGGAGTGAGGCAACGAGTAAGAGCCCGTTTGAGATTATGACGGGACATCAACCTATGACTCCACATGCCATAGCCTCAACCTATGGAGGTAATAGTCCAACGACAAACAGGCTCAGAAAGGAATGGCATGAACAAGCCGACATCACGCGGGCATGCTTAGACAAGGCCGCAAAGAAAATGAAGAAATAGGCGGATAATAAGAGACGACACCTCACATTTCAAGAGGGGGACTTGGTGCTTATCAAGATACTACCTCAATAATTCAAGTCACTTTGCAAAGTATATAAGGGGTTGGTGCGGAAATACGAAGGTCCCTTCCCTATTGTCAAACGGGTGGACGAAGTCTCCTACAAAGTCCGATTGCCACCCAACCTCAAGATCCATCCGGTCTTCCATGTGAGTTTCCTTAAGCCCTATCATGAAGACAAGGAAGATCCAAGTAGAAGCGAGTCCAAGAGAGTACCCACAGCCGTCGTCACTGCATTCGACAAGGATGTGGAATGCATCCTTGTAGAACGTGTGATACAGAGGAGAGGAGTTCCAACATACACCAAATACTTGGTAAAATGGAAAAGTCTTTCGGATAGTGAACAAGTTGGGAACGCGAAAATGTCATGTGGCAATTTGGCGAGCACATCCAACTCTACAAGGACGAAAGCGCACGGAGGACGTCGCGGAATTAGGTGGGGGAGGATGTTACGGCCCACCCAATTAGCTTGTTAGAGTGGCCCAAATATGCATAAGGCTTGGCCTAGCTTCTAGAAAGCTTGCAAGCCCAAGCCCATCTTCTAGAATTCTCTAGCAAGCCAAGTTTCTAGAACTCTCTTGTAAATATCTAGATATTTTAGTAGATGATTCTAGATAGTGAATTAGGACCCTTAGATGCATTAGATCTTAACCATCCATTTGAGAGGTGGTTCACTATAAAAACCCCTCCAAGCTCATTTGTAAATCATCCAAGCAGATCCAAGCATTGAAGCAAAGTTGTAAGCAAGCATTCTTGTGTAATACAAAGCTTTCTCACTTAGCAACACTTGGCTCTAATCTTCCATCTCTTCTCTTCTTGCCTACAAAGCTCTTTAGCTCAACGGTCCGATCTTCTCCTTGAGTGAGAAGGCAAACTACAAGGCTTACTTAGCAACTTTCGAGTTCAAGTTGACTAAGTGCCGCACGAGCGTGCTGCATAAATCTCTAAGCTTGTGACAATAAGCCTGGAAAAATATATTCCTTTATGAAGTTTGAATTCATCCTGTGCTCATCATAACGCTCATCTGGTATTGATGTGAAATGGGAAAGATCAACTACCCATAATTATTAGCAACTATTCAAATGCTGAATTTGTAACCATGAGGTTTCAATTAAACTAAAGTAAAGGCAATAGTTTCTTTTTCCTCTTCCTTTGACCATTACCTGTAAAACAAGAAGCCAATCTTTTGCCAATATTGAATCACAACAACCAAAAACTCCATCATGAATTCATGCCCAATATGTTCTATCATCTCATTGAAAATAGGCCATTCATAATCATGTTATTATTCTAAAAGTTGTGGTGCTTCATATAGAGTACTTAGATGTAAAAGAACTTAGCAAGACATAATTCTGTCATATTTTTTATTTTTAGGTAATTGGTGATAGTCGCAGAGATATAATCTGATGCGATCCTGATAGTAGAGAAGGTTAAGATATGAATAATGTCAACTGGCTAGGGGAATATTATTCTCATATTAGCTTTTAAGTTTAACTGGATAGTAGTTACTCTAATGCTGAGTAAGAAAAACCAACAATGGAGGTCTATAAGCATACACAAGACATCTTTGCCTTTGTCATATTTAATGAATTTATTGGTTTTGGTACTAGAATGTCGTCCTTCTAAACAGTTTACCTGAAGGCTAGCTTCTCTGACTTTCATCTTTGCATATCTCAACTGCTCCTCAGACAGAGTAATGCCAGTGCATTTGCATCGCGTTTGTTTGACAACTTCAATGGCTAAGGCTCCCCACCCACAACCCATGTCAAGAACTTCATGTTCCTCAGTAACTCTTGCCCGGGTAGATTTTAAGTATAAAGCATAAAGCACTAGTTACATGAATTTTTTTGTTAAAAATTGAATGGACTTGAAAAGACTCACTTTCTCAATTAGAAGAGAAACTTTTCTCATTTTTGTATCTTTAAGGTATTCATCTTCATTCTAGAAAACAAATTGATACATGCATAAGAGCATGGTCATTTTGCCTTAAATAAAAATATATAACAAATTAAAGCCATTGTTATAACCAAAGCAAATTATATCACTTCTTTATGAGAAATAAGATCAGCAAGGAATGAGAGTCGAACCTTAAATACTACACAAGAGTATGTATTGATTCATCCAAGAACAGAGAAAAAAGATCATTGCTCTAGAAAAACAAAGCAAAAAAGTAGTAAGTTTCCACTTGGTATAACTAATTACTTACATTACAAATCCTCCGTCTATATCGACGCCAATATTATGTTATTAGAACTTTGTTACTGAATAATTGATGGCATTGTTTCATTAGAAATAATCTAACACTAGGTTTTGCTTCCATAATGATGATTGTAAAATCAAAATGGAAAAACTATAAAGGTGGCCTGACTACCTAATGCTTTTACACAAACTTGAAACTATTCTTATTTCAAAGCATTAACACTCATCTACCAATGTTTTTTGAAAACCATGCTTTTGCAGAAGCATATGAACAAATGTTCACTTGCATTAGTAGCTTCCTCACTGTTTTCTCTTCCTAGGGTTGCCCAAAAGACATCAATTAAGAATTTACAAGGTCATAATGATGAGAGATATTTGTACGAGCCTGTGTAAGAGTATTTTTCCTTGAAACATGTTGAAAGAAGTATTTTACAGATGCTATACCAGCAGTGATTATCAATGTTGACCACCAACCCCTAAAGCATAAATGGAAATACTTAATGTCATAGTTAGGGGGTAACTACTTTTAATGTCTTATTCCAAGACTCCAATAACATTTTACCTTTTTTGACACAATATTGAGGCTAAAGCATCCAAGTGGTTGGCAATAAGAATCTGAAATATAATTCAGTAAAGAAAAATATTTTAAATGTAGATGTTGAGAAAATAATTTATTTTTGGAATCAAATTCATTTCTTACCATTAACAAATTTAGAAGACCTTTATCTTTATCCACAAATGAAAATCACCATTTATATATGAATATGCAAGGCCTAAATAAGCTTGTGTCATAAGTTGACAACAATTTCTAAAACTCATCAGTACTGCTAAGAATTTTGTGCATGTTAAGATTATTATCAAGTTTTAGTTGTAAATACAGCCTATGCTTTAAATTTAGAATTTTGCTTGCCATCTCTATTAAGAATGTATGAAACATTAATTGAGTAAATACCTTCCAGTAAAAGTGGGGACTATGAACTCTCGAAATAGTTTTCAGATGATAGTTTTTATTGGTTCCCTCAAAAGTAAACCTTGTGCCTTCTACCTCTAATAAACTATCATATCACCAAGGACATTTTATCAAGATCTTTATCTTATTTTCAATTAACTTTCAGAAATTTAATATATGAAAATAGTAACAAAGACTACTTATTTAGTAGATGTATGAGGCTAAGATCTGGAACTAAGAATCAGAAAGGTAAGAAGAGTCATAAAAAAAAGTTTTTAGGAGCAATGCACCAATGATAAAGCTTGGAATGATCCAAATAGAAAGCTATGACCTGTACTAGTAACTCCATAACCCCGATTGCTCCCTAGATGGAATGCTATGAAAATGATTGAGTTAGGAAGAGTAGTGTCATGCATGTCTATCAAAAGAAAATGGGAAAAATGATATAAATGAACTCACATCAAAGAGCCAGTAGAGATATAATGTCTAAGAAATCTAGCAAAAAATTGTCGCACCCCTGTTTCCATCAGAGAAGTTACCATATGCCTTGGATTGCTCAAAATATTATAGTTTCTTTCCAAGCACACCATGTTCAGCAATTATGCCCACCTACAAAGAAGCCATATATCCATATATCACCATATTCTAAACCCAAAATCTTTAGACTTCATCTTTTCATGACGATTAAATAAACAATGTAACATTCATTGCATTCTCAAATTTGCTACATTCGTCAAATACTTTGCTATAGAATATATCTTTAATGGTACATGTGTAAGTAATAAATTTAAGGGGAAGTACCTTTAGTCCATCCTCATGGAAGCCATAACCTGAAATAGAAGTACTAAAATTGTTGATTTGTAATTGTGAAGTACAAAGCTAATCCGGTGTTCTAAGATGTTGATGGTGCATATTTAGATCCAAAAAATAAAATTCTCACCTTGATAAGCTCCGCAAAACCAAATTCTTCTTTTCCCCCGAATACTATGAAGCTTAAGTGAAGCTTTTGATGCAGTAACAGATGGGATTGAATGACCACTTCTCCACTTAAGCAAGGTATGCTCTGGTGTACGATATGGATTAAGTGTTACTAGAAAAGGTAAACCTGTATCACCAGGGTTCTGCAAGGTCAAGTATTCCAATGAGTAAACAAAGAGTATCATTCAAATCTTCAAAGATAACTTATTCACTGACAACATTATGGAAGCTACAAATATTCAAATTTCAGTCTATGCAGGGTCTGAAATTGTCACCAAATTCTTTGGCTAATTACAAGGCACTGAATGTATTTATTGTATTATTTGAATTTTTCCTTGATTTCCTTTGAAAAAGTATTTCCTACAAAGATAATAAATTTCAACTAAGAGCTTTGTAGTGTACAAATATATGGATGAGTATAATATCCATATAATATTCTAAAATTCTATTATATGATTATAAGTTTTTTTTATCCAAGAAAATGTGCTTTGAGCTTGAAGCACATTGAGCCAATATGTTAGAGAAACTTTGTTGTCTGTACTTCCAACAAAATTCCATGCACTCCATGCTGCTAGATTTTGGGGCATAAAACTTTTGTCACGATGAAGGAAAATATCACTACAACAAAAAGGACATACGGTAGCATTGCATTATTGCTACTGAAAGTGTTTGGTTGCATTAAAGCACAAGCTATTGTAGGCCAAGCAACTAAAAGCCTTTGGATTTGATTGCATTTATGTGAGGCTATGAATTATTTATTGGTAGCATGTGTGAAAAGCCATTGACGTTTTTCTGTAACATTCATGGAACGCTATTAAGGTCCTTCTTGTAGCGTTTTAATAAGGCTATAGCTTCAATTTTTAGAGCATTTTAATAAGGCTATTACTTATCTTTTTATAGCATATATTACTAGCTATAAATAATTCTTTCGTATTAAGTACAGAATGCTACAAATGAACTTTTTATGGCATGCATAGAATGCCATGGAAAACCATTTCGTAGCATACACATATAGCTACAGACATGGATTTCTTAACATGTAATGAATCCAAATTATTTTTGTTTCTATAGCATCTAGTTGAAGTTGGTAACTGAGTTCTTATAACATTATACAAATGCTACTATAATATGATTTTGTAGCATGTCACTGCTATAACAATTATTCTGAATGTTTTACAATTATTAAATGAGATCTAAACTATTTTAACAAAAAGATTTCATTCATCATATTTCATTAATATATAGTGAAGGACATCTTAACTAGCATGTATCAAAGTTACACAAAATATATATATGAAAAGTTTACCATACAACTCTCAAGCTCTAGGTACAACATACATCAAAGACCTCACATACATCATAGATCTTTTGGATGCTTGGTTTATAAAATCCAAAGTCCAAATTAATATGTAAGTCCTAGCCATTCAAAAATAGATCAACAAAATATTATTCCTTCTTTATTCCCATCTGCGCTTCTTGTATATTTTTATGACTTGCATCATTTATTCAAATGAAATATAATTATTTATATTTCAAAAAAGAAAACAACATGATAGTCTAAAGATATCATGGGATATATTACTGTCATTTTAGTTTTCTTACACAATCACAAAGTAATAGAGAAGCATAGAGCAGTAGACTTGGAAATGCATGTGGAACTGAAAACCAAAGAAGACAATACAATTTGAACTTTGCAAATTGATATTTCACTCACTATTCAGTTCATAAATATACACATATATATCAATAATATTATAAACTAATTTGACCTCAATTAATAAAAGCATGGTCAAGTTAAAGTCTGACGGTAGCTATTAACATATGTAATTTCAACAACATTACAAATAAGATTGAATTGAATTGATTCCTTGCTAAGCCCAGAAAATTGAATTGAATCCTTGCTAAGTTAAATGATAGTTGGCCATAAAGTTGTGTGAACAATAAGATTTGCTAGTTGGACATGCAAAGTCATGGAAACCATTAAAATGTGACCTCAATTAGGATAAAAAAGATGAGATGCTAGCATCAAAATGTGATATGGTTATCTTTTTCTTCACCTAAGAATAAAACTAAAATGTGAAAAAGATAGCCACAGCATAAGTTATAAAATAAATGCTTCAAAGAATAATGCTACAAATCGCAAGCAGTACCTCAATTTTTCATCTAATTACATGCATGTCTTCCTACATCTCCATATTTTTTCAAACAAAAGAGATTGCCTAAATTGTAGTTCATAAATACCAGTTCATACTGCACATTCAAGTCAAATTTGCAACTCAGTAGCTAAATCAGAAATGCACCCACTCTTCTTTACTTTTCACCTTCACCTCCTTTATAAGAGATGTCCATTTTATGAGCATCTTCACCTATAGGAAAAATCACATTAACCAACAAATAAGGATACAACTTAAAGAGAAACAATATCCTAAACATAGATAAAGGTCTACTAAATTAAGATACTAAAAAAACTAATAAGAAATGAAGCATTGGTACTGCACAGGGACAACAATTTGAGATAAATTAAAATGTCTCATTTATAAGCATCTATTAGTAGCTAAGTTAATTACTACTCATGTTCGCTAGGTGCCATAATTGTATAAAAGGTTTTAACATATAAACATTAGTTGTATTTATCGATTAGACAAATCAAAACCACATAATTTATATAGTAACAATGACCTCACAGCCCCATTTTTAACAATATATTATACAATTAAGTTTATGCAACACTATAATTACGAAAACTAAGAATAGCAATGAAAAAAATAAAAAAAGATTATTCGTGTAGGATTGGGCTAAGCAAACATTGCAAGAAAATCACAACTTACAAAGTACATGACTATACAACTCCATGCACACATACACATACATATCACAACCAACTTATTATCATATCCAATAATATCCACTTTCAACAATGCATCTCACAAGAGTACAATAGCATCTATATATTTAAATGAAAGAAGTTATTTCAAAACTTATGTGTGCTCTACTAGCTACAGATTATAACGAGCCATGTGATTGAAGTGTTAATGTGGCCATAATCATATTGCAAGTAGTTACACAAGCTCCAATTAAGCAAGATTAAATTAATTAAAGTGTTAATGTGGCCATAGTCTTCTCTTCTATATTTGTTTTTCAAATGGAAATGAAAAAATAATTATATGCTCATGAAACAATCGACAAAGTACCAAATTATATTAAAAAAGAAAAATCATTGCTTGGAACCATGGTGCAAGAGCCCCAAGCAATCATGAGCTCTACCAGAAAATCTGAAATATAATCTACTGCCAACAACACTTCTAAGTATAATTTTTGCAACTAATCTGGATGTAGCAAATAGGACACCAACACCTTGTCACAGTGAGATATTAATTAATTAATTACTAGCAAAATTCAATTTTGAACTAATTTTCTAAGCACAAAAGGTGAAATATGAAAGTTTTACCTGACCAGGACCATGATAGCTAACTTCACTGCCACGTTCAATTTTATAAACTTGTAAAGGAGGATCTTTTAGGTTGAAATTAAGTTACTTTTCAAACCACCAGTGCCCATTGTGTAAGTAGAGCAATACCATAATAATGAGCGCATCTAGACATTCTTCATTGCTTTCAATCAAAGCCTTCTTCTACATAACTATGTTTTTCTACCAGGATAATGCTACACTGTACAGAACTGGCTCCTTGTACAAATCGGAACATTCACACTTGAGCCAATCATTTAAGGTGATCAATCATATTTACCAATCACACTCTTTGAATCTTATATCAATAAGATTGTCGAATGAATGTTGTTATCAATTGAATCATATGATGATAATTAATTTAATTACACTTTCAATATTTCAAACTCAAAGCTATAGATGCTTATATCTTAAACGTTTGGAGTCATTTATGAAGTAATTGTTTATCAAATGAAATAAAAATAATAATACTTAACGAAGTAATTGCTTACACCTACCAAAATAATCACGAAATTAATAAATGGAAATGGAAATGAAATAAAAATAATAATACTTAATTACATTGATTATCACTTAAATCAGAATCAAATGTGTAAATTTTGGAAACCTATGGTACTCGTCTAAGCTTTAGAAGATTAATATTCCTGTCATGCAGCATATATATTGACCAGTAGGCATATGTTAACCACCATAAAAATCCAGAAGTGAGCAAGGGATAGGAATAACTGGCATTTTGAAGTACTTTTTACTGCCTAAAAAGGAGTTAGCTGGCAATAGGTTTTGAAGATCAGCCAAAAAAAAGGAAAAAAAAAAGAAATGTATCAAAAAATTAAATAATAAGCACCAGTACAAAATAACACCAGGTTATCATCCTTCTCTATTTCTAGGAAACAGAAAATACAATTTCATCATTCTATTGATTAACAGTTGATCAAATTATGAAGTATTTGTTTATCAAATACATTCTATTGAAGGAAAAAATAATAGATAAATATAAGACACTTCCACTCCAAATCAAAAAGACACATCCGATTGATTAAAAGGTGAAACGATTTTTAACTTCCAGAAATTAGCTTGTTCAGTCACAGAATTGCTTAGCCAGATGCTCAAAGTTCATCCAACGGATTAGTTTATGAGTCCCTAGCAAGATACCAGAATGATGTCAGTTTACAACAATTCATTTACCCTAATTCATCAAAACTTTTCCAAAAGCTAAATTGACAAATAGGATAGTACAGAATAGCAGTGACAAGCACCTTTGACAACTCAGAAAATGCATATCAATCTCAGACTTCACCTCTGACAACGACAATTTCTAAAGGGTAATGAGCAAATCTTAATATCACTTCCAATATATATGTCTTATTTAAGAATAAAGCAGTTAAAGAACATCACTAAGGCAAAAGGAAATGAATCTGCACTTACATGATTGTATCAGTTCTAATTAATTACAACCGAGCAGGCCTGGCGGTGGCGGAGCTGGACGACTGACGAAAGGGAGCAGCTGTGGACCGTCTTGTGACGACGAGGAGGGTGTAGCGCAGTTGTGGATGGTGGCTGCTGCAAATCACAGAGGCAAACGACGGCCAAGCTTGAAGTAGATGAAAATCGGGGGCTATCGGTGTTGGACGATCAAGCGAAGGTGGACTAGACGCAGATCGCAGACGGAGTCGCGGACTCGCGGTGGAGCGTCGACGGTGGTAGAGCAGTCTGAGCAGATCGAGATTTGGGGGAGGGACGGAGGGTAGCGTGGCGGCTATGCCAATTTGGGGAAGGTTATAATTGAAATAGGGATTTACGAAATTTATAAAGGTTGTTAAATATTTTGAAAATCCATATATATTAAAACCTAACAAAATAGCCCCTATGAATTTTTATAAGCCCTTATATTTTAAATTTTTTATTTTTATCCTTTACTTTGCGGGGCGGGGCGGGTCAAACAGGTCTAGATGCAAGACCCGGCCCCGGACCCGCCCTTCACAGTACTCCTAAACCCACCCTGTTTGTCCGGGTCCAACCGGGGCCTCGAACCCGACGGGGCAAATGTCCAAGCCTAAGTGAGAGATGGATTGAGGAAGTGAGCTCACCGTACTGATGTTGCCCTATTTGCAGCCAAAACGATGTAGTTTGAGCTTACTTTTTTTTCTTCTTTTTAATGATATGAATCAAACGACATAGTTTCAAATGTACAAGTTATTTTTTAAGTTACTGTATGTTTTTGTTGAAAGTAGCTAATTAAAGATGGGAGAACATAATGTTGCCGATTAATTTTGTTATTAACAGTAGCTTTTATCAAATGCTATGGTTTTATTATCCTTTAGTTGCATTTTGCAAATGCTGCCAATTTAAATGCTTTTATGGCTTCCAAAAAAAATGCTATGAATATATATGGGAAAGCTATCAATAATAAAATGCTACTTTTTAAGTTACATATCATAGCATTCTTTTCCTAAATGTTACAAAAAATAAACTTTTAGTAGCATCATTAAAAAAATTCTACAATGTAGTGCTACTAAATGTGTTATTGTTATAGTGTATCGTTGCCAATAGAGAGTTAACAAGTGATTTTACATTTCATACTAATAGATTACAAGAGTTAGCTACATATTTTACGTCAATTTCAGTAGCTCGTTGATTTCAAAGCCAAGAAAAATGAAAAAACCACGTGCCTTGATTGCTAAAACTTTGGACATTACAAAAATATTTGAGAGAACCATAGTTCTACTTTTGATTGAAAATCATCATTCTTATATGTTGATAATTTTAACTAAGACACTATATGGATTATGGTAAATTGGTAATGGAATATAGTACCTGTAAGCATACTGGAAAGCACCAAGCACTCTTCTTTCATCAAATGTTCCTCAGTTTCCTAGTATTCTTAAAGCATTTGGGGGCATGAACAGCCATTATACAACCATTGAAGAATTCTTTAAAACCATCTTCACAGACAATAGTACAACCTGCAAGAATGCATTCTTCCAATCATACTACTGCTAATTGCACTTATACACAGTAAATAATGACATTGAAACTTAAGTATTGTTGGCACACTTAGCTATAGTACAAAAATCAACCTAGTAAATAACTAATGAAGGCCATTTGTGTATAGCATTATGAAGTCTTTTAAGCTTTAAAAAAAATTAGCTAGGTGACTTTAACATATCGTGTAAAGAATAGTCAGGATGGCCGAGTAGTCCAAGATGCCAAACTCAAGTACTAGTCCTCGAAAGAGGACATGGGTTCAATCCCACTTCTGACAATAATAATGTTATGGCCATAATAATATTGGGCCTAATTGTCTCTAACACAGTAAGCCCATTACTGTGGTCCATTATCTGGACTCATTATCTGGGCCCATTATCTGGGTCCCACAATGACCCAGCCCAGCTCAATTATTATTACCGTATCCCACTATCTGGGCCCATTACAGTAAACCCATTACCGTATCACATTACATGGGCCCATTACAGTAAGCCCATTACTGTAGCCCATCGTCTGGGCCTATTATCTGGGTTCCACAATGGCCCATTTCGACTCCTATATAAACCCTCCGGAACGTAGCTCAAGGTAGGTTGACAAATGCACATTTTTCTGAACTTGTTATCTCTCTACAATTCCTCTATTTTTGAGAGCTTCTCTCTCTAGGAATTTCTCTCAGAAAATTCCAGAGTGCCGGATACTGACTTGAGCGTCAGAGGGTCACTGCCGGCACCACCGCCGGAACCCCTGACCGTTTTTCTGTGCTCGCAGGACCGGACCCGACGCACGACCCGAGCTCCGACCCGCTCCCCCGGCCGTCCGGAAACCGTGCATCAACAGTTGGCGCCGTCTGTGGGAACGACAATTCAAGCCTCTTTAGTTGTTGCTCCTACCAAAACATATTCAAACACATCATGAGCCACGAATCCCAACACTCAACCTCCCTACAGGTTGACGAGGAAATCGAGGTCGAAGCACCTCCCCGACGCCGAAGGGTAGTTGATACAGGGAGGGCATTAGTGATATCCTCTGGGGTGGGGCCTAACCTCAGGCAACCCCGGCTTCCACTTAGAAGACCGAAGAAGAGCAAGGCGAATCGGTTAAGTACCATGGAACACACCATGCGGAATTTCAGTGAACAGATGAATCGTATGGTGACTGTGTTCAACCAAGCATTTGGGCAAAATGCCCAGCCGGCTGCAAACATTGCTGGGAATAACCCAATGAGTGCCTTAGTAGTACCACATGTCCAGACGGATGTTGGTGGACATCCTGATTTAATCGCCCAGACTACTGGATTACCTCGCCATCAGGTTATTCAACCAAATCTTCACCATCCTATTGCTCTCCATGCTGAATGTTCACCCCACTCAGCAGCTCGTTTCACTATCCGCTGTTCTCTAGCCCGGATATATGCCACTGGTAAGGAACTGATGTTAGGAGGACATCGCACCATCAGCCCTCTCACTATAGTGATCACCCATATCAATCAATTGGTAAGGGTTTTTGGAAGTCCGGGATGCACCCCATTTGTGTCCTTGACGGCTAACGCCTCGAACCACCTCGTCGGATGCCATGCTCCATGTCGCTGCATTGTTGCGTGCTGCCCGTGCGCGCGCTTACTCCCCCTCGATTTAAAAAACAAAGTTTCAAGAAATTGTTAAAACACCCTCGTAATTGTTTGAATTTCTTCGGAGGAGTCCCTGCAAAATAACGTAACCTACACGCCGCATGCAGCGCCTCGCATGCTTCCCCCTGCGCGCCCAGCGCCGAGCATGCTTTCCTCTTGCGCGCCCAGCGCATTGCATGCTTCCTCTTGCGCGTCCAGCGCATTGCATGTGCCCCTTGCGCGCCGAGCGCTAGCATGCTCTCCTCCTGCGCGCCCAGCGCATAGCATGCTTTCCTCCCGCGCGCTCAGCGCCGAGCATGCTTTCCTCTTGCGCGCCCAGTGCCTAGCATGCTTTCCTCTTGCACGCCCAGCGCATTGCATGCTTCCTCTTGCGCGCCCAGTGCATTGCATGCTTCGCCTTGCGCGCCCAGCGCTAGCATGCTTTCCTCCTGCGCGCCCAGCGCATTGCATGCTTCCCCTTGCACGCCCAGCGCATTGCATGCTTCCCCTTGCGCGCCTAGCGCATTGCATGCTTCCCCTTGCGCGCCCAGCGCTAGCATGCTTTCCTTTTGTCGCCCAGCGCATAGCATGCTTTCCTCTTGCGCGCCCAGCGCATTGCATGCTTCCCCTTGCGCGCCCAGCGCTAGCATGCTTCCTCCTGCGCGCCCAGCGCATAGCATGCTTTCCTCTTGCGCGCCCAGCACATTGCATGCTTCCTCTTGCGCGCCCAGCGCTAGCATGCTTTCCTCCTGCGCACCCAGCGCATAGCATGCTTTCCTCTTACGCGCCCAGCGCATTGCATGCTTCCCCTTGCGCGCCCAGCGCTAGCATGCTTTCCTCTTGCGCGCCCAGCGCATTGCATGCTTCCTCCTGCGCGCCCAGCGCATTGACCATGCTTCCTCTTGCGCGCCGCAGCGCTAGGCATGCTTACTATGCGCGCCCAGCGCATAGCATGCTTTCCTCTTGCGCGCCCAGCGCATAGCATGCTTCCTCTTGCGCGCCCAGCGCATTGCATGCTTCCCCTTGCGCGCCCAGCGCTAGCATGCTTTCCTCCTGCGCGCCCAGCGCATAGCATGCTTTCCTCCCGCGCGCCCAGCGCCGAGCATGCTTTCCTCCTGCGCGCCTAGCATGCTTTCCTCTTACGCGCCCAGCGCATTGCATGCTTCCCCTGCGCGCCCAGCGCCTAGCATGCTTTCACCCTTGCGCGCCCAGCGCCTTGAATGTTTTTCCATAGCGCGCCCTGCGCTCACTTGCTTCTCCCCTATGCGATAAAATGAAAAGAGTAAAAAGAATACAATCCGCCCCAAGATTGTGTGCTGGAAACACTCACAATGACACTCACACTAGCTACTCCGTTCGCTAAGTGTTTTTCCCTTGTGTCACTCTCTACCCCTGTAGAGTTCTACCTGGAGACCTCCCCCTGGAGGGTCTACCTACTTCCAGCCCACCATCTTGGTACATATATATAGCCAACCAACAACCCTGGTTGCTAGGTTCCGTGTAGTTGACATCCCCAACTACTAGGCTAGGTGGGGCGCTCCTACACTGCCACATAATCCTCCACTCCCCCACAAGTGGAGATCATGGAAGTTAACTACCCGTAACTCCCCACTTCCTCTCATGGGTATAACCACCCATGGTTAAAGGTCATGGCATGGAATTAACTCCGCCGAGTAACTTCCCACTGCGGAAGTAACCACCTCGAGTCACTTCCCACTTCCCTCATGAGCATAACTACCCATGAGTGGGATGGAGGCATGGAATATGGGAATTAACTTCCCACTGTCATTTCTGTTCTCAAGGACATGGTTGAACCCTCTCAACCACTAAGTTAGTGGGGAAGTTACATTTCCAAAACCTTAGGAAGCAACTTTCACCCCACTATTTCCTTATTTTTAGGAACCACAATCCTCTTGGATATGTGCCATATTTTAAGCCCACTAACACGCCATATGCATGATGAATCGCTGCTGTGCGCCGTGTCGCCCGATGCCATGCGCCATATCACCACTTTGTGGTGCGCTACCCATGCGCATGCTTGCTACCCCGCAAGCGTCCCGGCCCGCATGCGTGCATGTGCTAGTGTCCATGCGTTACGTTGCCCCCAACATGCGCGTAGCATCGTTGTGTCGCGCCCAACTCCCGTGTGCACGCCACACATCATGCTCACCACCCGTACGTGCATGTTATCTCACTATGCCACGCCCATCACATGTGCGTGCAAGTGCGTGCCATACTACGCTCGCTACCAATGCATGCGTATTATTTCGTTGCGCTACACATCCCCCTGTGTCAGCGTTCACATGGCCTTGCGCTTCCCCTCGCGCATCAATGACGCCATGCAACGTCTCCACACCTTGCTTAAGCACTCACCCATATGCTTCTCGTGGGCATGCACCCTTGCAGCCCCCTCCAAGCCATGGCGTAACGCAAGGCATGTTATGCCAGCCATGTGCGAAGATCAAGGGTGTAACAGTCGGCCTCCCACCACTTTTCAAACCTCCAGTTCATTATCTGAGGTAGAAAAAAAAAATGCTGGGGGATGGTATTGAAAATCCGCGGAAGCACACCCGCGGAAGCATACCCACGGAAGCACGTTCGCGGAAGCATACCCACGGAAGCACGTCCGCGGAAGCACACCCGCGGAAGCACGTCCGCGGGAAAAAAAAAAATGTGTATCCGCGGAAGCACGCCTGCGAAAAAAAAAAAATGTGTTAAAGCTTAAAAATCCGCGGAAGCACGCCCGCGGAGGAAAAATTATTCAAGTCTGAAAATCCGCGGAAGCACACCCGCGGAGGAAAAATTATTCAAGTTTGAAAATCCGCGGAAGCACACCCGCGGAAGAAAAATTATTCAAATCTGAAAATCCGCGGAAGCACGTCCGCGGAAGCACGTCCGCGGAAGCATACCCGCGGAAGCACACCCGCGGAAGCACGTCCGCGGAAGCATAACCGCGGAAGCACACCCGCGGAAGCACGTCCGCGGAAGCACACCTGCGGAAGCACGCCCGCGGAGGCACGTCCACGGAGGAAAAAAATATTAAAGCTTGAAAATCCGCGGAAGCACTCCCGCGGAGGAAAAATTATTCAAGTTTGAAAATCCGTGGAAACACCTCCGCGGAGGAAAAAATATTAAAGTTTGAAAATCCGTGGAAACACCCCCGCGGAGGAAAAAATATTAAAGTTCGAAAATTCACGGAAACACCCCCGCGGAGAAAAAATAAACGTTTGAAAATTCACGGAAACACCCCCGCGGAGAAAAAATAAAGGTTTGAAAATCGCGGAAACACCCCTGCGGAAGAAAAATAAAGGTTTGAAATTTCGCGGAAACACCCCCGCGGAGGAAAAATAAAGGTTTGAAATTTCGCAGAAACACCCCCGCGGAGAAAAATTTTTTGAAGTTTGAAATTTCGCGGAAACACCCCCGCGAAATAAAAATAAAGTTTTAAAATTTCGCAGAAACACCCCTACGAAATTAAAAAATTGAAAGTTTGATAAATTTGCACAAACGCCCCTGCAACTAATATATATATAACTTTAAAATTTTGCGGGGAGACCCCTGCAGAATCACGTAACCCGCATGCATGGGTTACGTGATTTCCGTTTGGCCTTCGGCCACGCCGCCCGCGACTCTCCCTCGACCGGTCGCCTGCCTCACCCCTCGCCGGTCGCCGGCCTTTCCTCCTCGCCGGCCGCCCGCTTCTTCCTTGCGCCCAGCATGCTTCCCCCGCGGCTCTCCCCCTCGCCGCTCGCCCGCGGCTCTCCCTCTCGCCGCTCGCCCGTGACTTGCCCAGCACACCTCGCCTGCAGCAACTCGCCCAGCCCGTCCAGGCGAGCTTGCAGAACACTCCTGCGTGCTCAGCTCGTCCACGCGAGCCTATGGAGCGCTAGTGCACGCCCGGCTCTCACGGGCATGCTGCACGCAGCTCGCCCTTGCGGGCAGCAGCGCGCAGCTCGCCCACGCGAGCTCGTTTGTATGGGTTGAGGAAGCGGTTGGGTATTGTAGAGCATTGGGTCTACCTCGTTTGTGATCCAAGGGGTTGGGAGGCATTCGATACAAAGAGAAACAAATGGATGGCATTGCCTAAGATACCTTGTGATGAGTGTTTCAACCATGCAGATAAGGAGTCCTTGGCTGTGGGTAGTGAATTGTTGGTTTTCGGTCGTGAATTATTTGATTTTGCAATTTGGAAGTATAGTCTGGATTCGTCGTGGTTGGGTTAAGTGTGAGGAATGAACCAACCTCGTTGTTTGTTTGGGTCAGGTAGTCTTGGTTCCATTGCTATTGTTGCAGGAGGGAGTGATAAGAATGGGCAAGTTTTGAGTACAGCAGAGTTATATGACTCTACTTCGGGTAGGTGGGAAAAGTTACCTAGCATGAAATCACCACGTAGATTGTGCTCTGGTCTTTCTATGGACTGCAAATTCTACGCCCCTGAGTGCTTAGATCGCAGGCCCGCAATGCATGTTGCTCACCCGTGTGAGCTAATACTTCTACACCCCTTTCCGAATACCTCCTCTCCCTCATGCACTCTCATTTTTCTCCCCTCATGCCCGAATACACAATCAAGTTTCTTTTTCTCTCACACACAAACCCGAGGGGGAAAACACATGGAAACGTTTTGATACTTTCGCACACAATCGCATACACACATGTAGGGCATAACCCGTACAAGAATTTTCGCATTGAAAAATTAAACCTAATCCATGCATTCTAAACTACATCTTTGGGTTGGCCCCCTGACACATTTAATTTTTAGCCCAGAAACAACTAAATAGTCCCTACGTCGACCCATTGGTCAACTTGGGCCTGGGGGGACTACTGTTATGGCCATAATAATATTGGGCCTAATTGTCTCTAACACAGTAAGCCCATTACTGTGGTCCATTATCTGGACCCATTATCTGGGCCCATTATCTGGGTCCCACAATGACCTAGCCCAGCTCAATTATTTATGATACGGTAAGCCCATTACCGTATCCCACTATCTGGGCCCATTACAGTAAGCCCATTACTGTATCCCATTATCTGGGCCCATTACAGTAAGCCCATTATTGTATCCCATTAGCTGGGCCTATTACAGTAAGCCCATTACTGTATCCTACTATCCGGGCCCATACGGTAAGCCCATTACCGTATCCCATTACATGGGCCCATTACAGTAAGCCCATTACTGTAGCCCATCGTCTGGGCCTATTATCTGGGTTCCACAATGGCTCATTCCGACTCCTATATAAACCCTCCGGAACGTTGCTCAAGGTAAGTTGACAAATGCACATTTTTCTGAACTTGTTATCTCTCTACAATTTCTCTATTTTTGAGAGCTTCTCTCTCTAGGAATTTCTCTCAGAAAACTCCGGAGTGCCGGATACTGACTTGAGCGTCGGAGGGTCACCGCCGGCACCACCGCCGGAACCCCTGACCGTTTTTCTGTGCTCGCAGGACCGGACCCGTCGCACGACCCGAGCTCTGACCCGCTCCCCCGGCCGTCCGGAAACCGTGCATCAACAGTTGGCGCCGTCTGTGGGGAACGACAATCTAAGCCTCTTTAGTTGTTGCTCTCATCCTAACGTACTCAAAAACATCATGAGTCACGAATCTCAACACTCGACCTCCTTAGAGGTTGATGAAGAAATTGAGGTGGAAGCGCCTCCTCGACGCCGAAGGG